>JAUEKT010296020.1:0-11205 GCA_031762655.1 Doris verrucosa | reverse complement strand
AGAGAGAGAGAGAGAGAGAGAGAGAGAGATGATGAATGCCGGGAACATTATATTACAACTCGAGTTTAACCATCCTCGTGGTGTTATACAACGTCAAATTATTCCCGGCGCCAACAGCCAAACAGCGTCCTGGTTGATCAGATTTTCTATAACAAAGACATGGCTATATTTAACTGCCGCGTACTCAACTAACTCTGCCACCAGAACTAAATGTAGCAATCGGGATAAATTCCCTTGTTTTCATCATCCGCGATGTTTTAACGTTCTTTTTACTTAAATGGCTCCATGCATAAACAATTTAATATTGTTACCGTAACCTTTACGCTATCAATCATTTTTATCTGAAGACTTGTCTTTTCTTTACTGTTTGAATTTGTTTTCTCGCTTATGGTGATGCGTGTGAGAAGATTGACTTTTTCTTTATATTCGAGTGAATATTTTTGCCATGAGTTTACTGTTCTTAAGGTGTTTATCAACCCGCAACTAAATAGCTTTATCTGAACACTTACTTTTTATCAGAAGACTTAGTGTAATCTGAGTACAATTTATCTGGACACATATTTTTATCTCAACGCTTACATTTATCTGAGCATTTATTTACACCTGAACGTATATTTTGAGCTGAATTCTCATGTCTATCTGGACACTTGTTTTTATCTGAACTGTTATTGTTACACTCATGCCCTTCCATTAATTTTTAAAGTTACTCTTATGTATCGGGTTTACTAAAAAGTTTCATTTATCCGAAGTTGATCGATTCTTTATCTGCATACGTATAACCCTCCGTTTTCATATTTTTTGCTCTTCCCTCCGATGATATACACACTCCTTTGACCACAGTATGTCGATGAGGTTAGAGTGTTTGACCCCTAAACCAAAGGTAGCGTTTTTGTGTCTCATTGCGTCCATGGTGTACTTTTCGTGAGCCATGTCAGGTGTAGAGGTATTTGTTTCTGGTACTTTTTTTTTTTTTAGCTAATTTTGATTTATTTAGTTTTTGTTTTGCAGTTCTTTGACTACTTCTGACATTTCAAGATAGACATGACGAAATGGCGAATGAAGATTCGATGAGTTTTATTTGATGAGTTGTTATCTTTTTTCTAAAATTGTGTAGATTGTTCTGCTTGACTTGTCGGCAGCCTTTGATACCATAGATCTCACAATACTCCTCAATAGACTAGATAAATCTTTTGGCATTAGGGGGGAAATATTAAACTGGTTGGCTTCTTATTTATTAAATTGGCAGCAAAATGTTATCATAGGAAGACATAAATGAAATCCAATTGAAATTAAATTCGGAGTTCCCCAGGGTTCGGTTCTTGGACCTGTGTTAATTTCGCTCTATTCTCAGTCTGTTACAGACATTTTTCGAAAACACAATCTACTTTACCACATATGCTGATGATACACAACTTTATACAACATTCAATCCACCAAACATAGAAAAAAGGTTGTCAGACTTGAGCGATGTATGCCATCGGTTAAACAATGGATGAACGCAAATAAATTGAAATTGAACAGTGATAAGACTGAAATCATGTTGTTTGGCACACCAGCAAAACTCAAGCAAATTAAACTCATTAACATAAATCTCAATGGAGATATTATTCCTGTGTCCTCTGAAATTAAAAATTTAGGTGTTTTCATAAACAAATATTTATGCATGGAAAAGGCTGTTTCACACATCAGCAGAAGCTGCTATTTAGAATTGAGAGAAATAAGTCAGATAAGAACATATATTGACGAAGAAACAACTGAAAGACTTATCCTGGCCTTTGTAATATCAAGAATTGATTACTGTAATGCACTGTTCAAAGGAATAGCTGAAGATAAAATTAAGAAACTCCAGAAAATCCAAAATCAGGGAGCCAGACTTGTTAAACAAGCCCAAAGAAGTGAGAGCATAACATCCATTTTAAAAGACTTGCATTGGCTTCCAATACATTCTAGAATACAATATAAAATTGCCTCCTTAACTTTTCAAACTTTGTATGACTCTCAATTTCCAGAATATTTGAAAGACCTTTTATGTTATTACAAACCTGCAAGACAACTTAGATCAATGGATAAATCCCTTTTAGAGAAATCTAAAACTAAACTTAAACGGTATGGCGAGCGAAGCTTTAACTATTCTGGTCCTGAAGCGTGGAACACCCTTCTACCCGAAATGTCATCCTCCCGAAGTCTGACGGCCTTTAAAGAATATCAAAACGTGGTTGTTCAAATCATATTTTCATTGATATTCATGTACGTATTTTTAATTTTGGATTGTTGATTGCGCCAACCCTGTCTGTAATTTTTAGACTTAATTTTAATGCTTGTTTTTGTTGTACCGTACACGTTGTAATAACTATAATAATATAATTTTGTATTTGTTATCGATTGTGTAAAGCACTTTGAGCTTTCGAGGGAAAGCGCTATAGAAATATTAATTATTATTATTATCATAATATACAGTTATAGGAAGACACTGACAATTTGTTTTCTTGCATTGGGGGATGTGGCACTGTGTGTGAGTGTGTATGTCTGTGTTTAAAAAAGTCAGAAACATCAGGAAGTCATGAAAATTGGCAAACTGTGCTACTTTTTGTCAGCATGCAATTTGATGGCGACTACTGCATACATGTACTTTACTGAGTATATGGATAAATATCAATCATTAGAGAACAACAGGAACATCCAAATAAGATTTGGTAAACTACCTACCATGAAAAATGATTACAAAAAACACCATGCAGCACCAGCATATAAGAGTATCAATGTTTTGACTTGTAATTTAAATATAACATAATTACAGACCTGCCACTATGGTTTAAGTAAAAACCAGGATACTCAGTAAAAAAAACCAATATTTGAAGGAAAAAACAAGGATCAACTAATACAATGAAGAATATAATTTATAAAAACACGGTATTTTTACAATAAATGTGAAAACCCCCCCCAGGATATCTGCTTCATACGCCTAATAAAAAACAGGATATCCTGGTTAAATCCGGATCAGTGGCAGGTCTGTAATTAGACCATTACCTAGATAATAGTTTTGCTACATAACATTTGTAATTTGGGGACTTAAGGATTTGTTGTTCTTAAAAAATCAACAGATGATACATAGGGCTGTAATCACCGTGTTTCATCAACAATTGCACAAGGCAACTTTTTAAGCCAAATGATTGTTAAATTTAAAATGAGTAGTTAAATAATAGAATAAAGACATTTTGTTATTAAATGTCATAAAACCTCGAAGACTTTTAGCCATTTCTGACGGTTAAAAAAAAAGAAATGAAAGATATCAGGAAATTTTCTTTATTTATAATTGAGAAAATATATATACTCTTTTTTTCCATCTAAATACATGTAGTTCCACACATGACTTGCGATCTATCAATGGTAAATAACCACTAGTTGTAAAACACTTGGTTGAAATATGCATATTGTCTTAAAGGAAAGGCATTTCTTAAAAATCTTTCCATTGATACACATAATGCACAACATATATTTTGGTAAATAAACAGTTCTTCATCAATAGTACAGCAATGAATCTTTCATTTGCACGAACAGAATTGCAAATTCTTTTATACTATTTCATTACCTAGATCTAGCTATAAACTTACAAGTCTGATGAATCAAGATGGTGTTTTGACTGAATGAGTGATGGTTGGATCTTTTGGTGAATACAGCTTGACAGCATTTAACCACGCTACACTATATGAACTATTTGACCAGATCAAACTGCTGTGGAAAATAGGAACAAAGTAAATCATCATTATTTTCAGCATTGGACCTTTAAACTATTTATTTACAGTTTTATGTGTGTAAACTGTTATTACAATCAGTTGGTAAACAATGAGATTAACATTTTAGGTATAAAACCTTCATTCTGAGTATTACTTAACAATAATGAAGCAAAAGGCAATAATACATGAACGAATAAATACTATGACACTATGATGCACAAAAAAACAAGTAAGGATCTTTTTTCCCAAAAAAGGATCTTTAAAAAAAAAAAAAAAGACGTGACAAACAATTTTGGCATTAACAAGTGTTAAATGCTACACCCTACATGAAGATGTAAAAAGCATGAATTAAGCCTCTCTAGTAGATCTCAGAATGTCAGGGGGCGTCACCTGTCACACTGCACAGGTGAATAGAATCATTCAACTTCGTGGGCTGGGCACCAGACAGAGACCAAGGACAGGTGTTCCTACAAAACCAAGTGGCATTACTTAAACTTTAACCCTTTTGAACCGTAGCCAGGATCTACAAGAAAGCTGTCTCAGCCTAACACTAGCCTCTTAGGTCTCAAAAATAAAGCATGGCAAGATGGAAGGTAATATAATGTAGGCTGACAAATAAATGTAGCCAGGGGATGCGTAATGCAAACAAGGGTATGTCACAACCATGGCTAAGATCTGATTGACTGCAAAAATCATGACTCTGCCCATAAAATTAAAATTTTTAATTAAAAAGCTTTTTCTTTTCATCACACCTGTGGGATTTGTGCCCTTAAACAATATAAATAGTAAAGTCAATCAGTGTATCAGTAACAAAGCATAACATATTGAATTGTAATGATTTCTATTTCTAAGAAATTCGTTTTATTTTTCTTCGTATATTTAAAGAAGCTTTCTTTGAAATAACAAGTTATTGCGTTTAAGTGAGAAAATACACAGTAAGTTACTAGGCAGAAATCACGATATAATATAATTTCAAACCAAACTGGATGGCTGAAATAGATCATATTTGGTGGAGAAAATTATGATAATTAAATAGATTCTGCCCATTTTTTTCTTGATTACCCAGATTACCGATTAGAGGGTTCTACTGTATAAACATAATCACCTATATATATTATATATATATTTTGTAGGCCTACACGGTCATTGCATATTCATAATCTGCGACATGTAAGATCCCTAAATATGACAACCTATGTAAATATGACAACCTATGTAGATTCCTATTGAATAGACCTTTGCCCACATAGACTCACCAGGCACAATGACATATTAAATAGGTACAAAAAAAGGGATATATGAAGATGAGACAGCAGGTCACTCTTGTGAATGACGATGAGATTCTTGGCACCATAGGTGTGGATTTAACAGACTAATATACACACAATTAGTTACTAAGACAAATATATGGTCATCTTTGCATTACTTAAGCTTATAGTCAGGTGGAATGCAAAAGGTCTATGAGATATGTAGATAAAACTAAAAAAAAGCAGGTGGAAGCTACAAGCATACTTAGTGAGAGTCAGTTCTTCCTTTCTAAATACATGTTATGGAAAAGTCAAATACAATTATGAAGATGGTATGAAGATTTACAAAGAAGTTATAAATTAGCAAAGGCAAGTGAAGGATAAAGAAGACACAAGAGCGCAATTTAAAAATGGGATAAACTTATCACCAAAGATACCGGTATGCCACATTAAGACAGACAAATAGTGTAAAAAAACATATCGGTTCCACATGAAAACTAGGGCATTAATTAAACCAGGGGATGTCTAAGCAGAAACTATAGTAATTTATGTGCAAAGCAAAGTCACTGCATTACTGTAAAGTGAACAAAAACCATGACAACCCACATGGGATTTTAGTTTCACAAGCATCTGAACAAACTAAACAAATCCTGCAATAGGAATCACAAAAGGTTTAAAATTCTGCTGCAAAATATGGTCATCGGTTGTTTTGTAAAATAGGTAATTATGTAGGAAAGAACGAGGAAAGAAGAAGGCTGAAAGTGACACATCTGAACGTCATTGTTAACAAATTTTGAAAGTTTAGTGTGTTGAGTATGACAGATGGGGTTAATTGAATTAGAACATTCTTATAAAACTGTGCATCTTGCAGTGTAACCCATGAGTCAATACTGGCTTGGGTAGAATTTTATGCCAGCCATTGAAACAAATAACCAGTCGTTGATAGCGAACGCAAGTAAAAAGCTAATGGGCCAGGTACATGTCAGCAGACATGCACTCATGTGTATTGCTTAAATGATTATTTAGACAATTTGCACAAAATAAATATTCTATAAAACTAAAATGTCAACATGATAAAACAAATCTAATCAAGAGATCTTAATAATATGGACTTAACTACATATCAAGGGAAATATAGAGAGAGATCTCCTAACGGACACAAATAATAAATAAGACACCACTAGTAAAAAGTAATAAAATGAAGGGTATGCAAACTTGAAAAAAGCATACCTATAAATCCACATTTTAGCAGAGAAGTTTACAGAATTACAGTAAAGCACTGAATAGACATAAAAGTGCTGCCTTTGATTGCAAATTAAATAAGTATATATAGTGAACACATATTGCCACACAAGAAACAGCCATTCCATATAGATTCTCCAATGTCTTGAAAATCACTTTCTAGACTTTTTATTTTGTCTCCGTTTCGATGTAGTAGTACTTTGTGTTGGGCTTGACTTTTGCATATCTGAAGATTCTTTATTGTTTGCATCCTTGTCTGCTTGCTCTGCATTCATTGTTGATTCTGTATCATTAGTGTTATTCTTGTGTTCTGTTTCATTGCCAGATGTTCCTTCTGCAACCTTTCCATCGGTTTCATCATGCTCTTTACTTTTAAATATTTGTGCTATTTTTGAAGCTACAAATCGGATCACAACCCACATAATATTAACTCCTATGACAAATAAGATAATAGAAATGATAATGATGATGACAGTTAAAGCAAAGCTAAGCTCATAACTCTGGGGGGCCATGTTGTAGTTCAAGAAAGCAGTGAAAAAACTGAGTCACAAAGAGAGATAGCAAATAATGACTATGTACCAGTGTACTATAAACTATAAGACGAGCCAAATTCCAAAGGCTTTCTCAACGTCATTTAGTTTTTCTTATTGTTCATGTGAAAAAAAATGTGTAAACAAACACATACATCTACTCATGATGAATGCCGCCACAAAATTAATTTTAAATCAAATACAACAAGGAAATAAGATGCAATCAAAACCAACAATAATGGTTAAACTATGATACCAAATATAACCAACTCGCTTATGGATGCAGAAAACTTAGAGTGGGGAGGCTCTGGTGTCATCTTCTTGTTAAATTCTTGAAGGCACTTGGTTCAGGAGCAGTAGAATGTAGATTATGGATGCAGGCTGGAAATATAAATTGAAAGAATATGTTATTCAAATTATTTAACATTGGTTTTCAAAAGAGCTACAGTGGAACACGAAAGTAGCGTACTCGGAAATAGTGCAAACTCGCAAAAAGCGTAAGAATTCTAAATGCCTGTTTTTTCCCCTTATTTGAGTCAATAAAATTAGCATGCAAGTAGCGTACATCACAGACGAAGTCAACTCAGGAATAGCATAAGTATCCTCACCCAGACTAGGAGTAAAAAGGGCGAATAAGGCTTTGGCTAACACATAATTTGTAACTTGCGGCAGACAGCGATTCTCAAATTTTCATTAGAATGCTAACACTAACTTCTAACGTGTCTGTATGTGTGTGTGTGTGGGGGTGGGGGGTTGGGGCGGGGCTAGTAGCAAGACCATACGTGATACATGCATCGGTAGTCGGTACCTTCAACTTGTAGGATGGTGAAACAATTCATCTCTTGTTCGTGCCATGCCACGCAGTGTAAAGCAACACACAGGCTTGGCTTAGTGACTTATTCGCGTGGCGTTCCGAGGCGAGGTTTATCCAATGAGAATCTAGTTAGGCGAGGTCTATCCAATGAGAATCTAGCCTTTTTATGTTCATGACATAAACTTGTGTAAAGAATAAACAAAAAACAACAAAACAAAAACAAATCAAAGAAACAATCAGCTTTCTCTCGGCCGCTCATGATCGGCATTTATCAGGAGTGGGTCACGTTGGAATATTAAAAATTAAAGTGTTCAGGGAAGTAACCAATAGTATTTAAATTCTTTCATAAGCAACTGAGTAGCTATCAATATCAATATCACAACTATTTTATGACCTCGGGAATAGCATAAACTCGGAAATAGCGTAAAGTTGGAGTGAGTCCCGTCAGTTACGTTATTTCCGAGTTCTACTGTATCATGTTCAACTATTTAGATGACACTCTTCATTTTAAGTTTAATTAAAGACTTTTATATAAAAAAAAGCAAGGAAACCATTGATCCCCTGTTTTAATGTTACAGAGAATGCTATAAAAATATTTGGTGTTTCATATATAAAAGAAACACCAAGTATGACAAATAAGAAACAGCAGAACAAGGTCTCTGCTAGCACTGCTACTGAAAAAAGAATCAGTGAATTCCTTGCTTTTTAAAACTCACTGGCAACTGATGTGGTTAATGGGGCCGGCTTGCGTCCGGTGTAGACGGATGCGGTGACACCCAAGGGACGAATTATCAATTTTTTTCCCTTCGCTTATCGCGCGGCTAGAGCCACCGCATCCGGGCTCAGTGTACTTTGACAACTCTTCTCGCTACCTGCCGAGTTTGACGGAAGTGGGGTGGTAACTTTTTGAGTTGGAGAGGCAGAAAGACTTAGTGAACTGTTTGTAGATTCGCTTTTGACAGAGCGTGGGGTCTTTGAAAGTAATGAAAGGAAACGTCATGTCTTCTAAACGCCAAATCAAAAGATAAAATATTTTTGATACTTTTCGTTCTATTGAGTCTCCAAATGAATCAGAATATGATGTCTCAGATAATGATGACCCAGAATTTGTGCCTAGGGGCTGTGATAGCTCAAGTTCAGACAATGAGTGGAAGTAAAGGGGCTAGATCTAGTACAGTATGAGGGCCAGCAGTGTGAAGGGAAGAGGGGGAAAACGGACTTTGTCGTCAATTTACAGTCTTGCCAGATCTAGATCTAGTTCTACTACTAACTCTAATTTATTTATACTAAGTAATAGTATTATTCATGCTGCTGGAAATGGCATTGATTTTTCTGATGATGATGATAGTGAACCCGCTGAGTCAGAAACTCATGAGGTAGCTATCGAGGCTGTTGATCTTGCAGAAGACTCATGGGTGCAAGCAACTGGACCTCAAAAAGCCTGCAAGCCTACTTATGACCAGCCACTTAATCTCAAAAAGCCGGCAATCACTATGCCAAATTGCTGCACATCGCTGTTGAAACACGCAGTGTTTTTGTCTAGGCCAAAGACCTTCACCTTTATAAATCTAGACCCCGTAAAGGTCAAATATCACGGCCCTAATAGAAGGCCATGTCCGCCATTTTGTGTTGGGCTGGCTGCTCGCTATAGCATTGGCCTATCACTAGACCTAGGATCTAGGCTTATCTATCACTATCACGTCGGTTAGCATTCTCATAAAGAAAGATTTAAAACGACCGGGAATTAGGTGCTTGAGCCGAGAGAGTGGTGTTTATGAGAAGGCTAGCCGACGCTATGGACCTTATTACTTTTGACTGAATGATCTGGCAAACGCGACCTCGCGCGAATGTATCTGGCAATGTTTTGCAAAACACGAATGCCAAATACTGAAAACAAAGAGAGAAAAACCAGTTTCTGACTGCGAATGTTAGAGTTACAGAAAGTTTAGGCTCCCCCACTCCTCTGCCATGAGAAAAGTATGATTTTATGTGAAGCTAGCCACACACTGTGATGGTTTGAAATCTTACAAGAAAATAAAAATATATTTCTTTTCAAAATGTGCGATAATCTATTTTTTTCTCTATTAGCGGCCATTCTTTCTGAGCGCAGCTAGCCCAACACAAAATGGCCGACGGTAGTGTCTAACTAGGCCATGGCAGAGGAGACCCGATATAGGCAGCGCTGACTATAGGTACTATATGGAATCTCGTTAGTCTAGGCCTCCTTTCTTTGTCCTTATCAACTTCCGGTTCAAACTAAATAATACAGCTATCATTTCTGGGTCGCGGCATCGTTATTCAAAAGTTTCGCTTTAGTCCCGTACATTATTATTTTAAAGGCTGCATGGTGTTGACAGATGTTGATGGCTTCAAGTAGCGCAAAAGGCTGGCGACCGTTTTCCCGGACATCCAATCGGCCGACATGCCGGCTGTAACCGGCACTCTTGCACCCATGGTGCTGATTAACTCTGAAATTGTTCGGTGACCTCCGTAATTCTTCCACAATCATAACAAAACAGAAAAACACAAAAACAAGCTTCTTTTCTTCTGTTCACATTGGTTATTTCATGACAACATAACTTGTCAACAATTTAAAAACATGCTTTTTTAAAAAATTCATAAAAAATGCATTTTTCGAGATATCACTTTACTGTTTATTTTATGTTGTACAGTCATAAAGTGACTTATATATTTGTGTGAAAAGGGAAATGCAATACGGTGATTCTGAAACTTGTATAAAACCAATAATATATGGAAAAATTCCTTGGTTCGGGAACATGGATATTCTCGCTCTCTGGCTTGGTTTGGATTGTAGATCCAGGTTAGTTGGCTTTAAATTAGGTTAAGTAATTAGTTTAAGATCTAGATCTAGCCTACTGTAGCCTACAGGGTAAACTTGTAGAATCACATCGACTCCTATCCCTAACCCTATTATCCCTATCCCTGCCCCTAACTCTATAGCCTAAAGAGTTGGGGTAAGGGATAGGGATAATAAAGGGGTTGGGGTTAGGGATACCGGATAGCCTAGGGTCTCAGATCTAGATCTAGATCTAGACTAGATCTACTGATCTAGATATCTAGATCTAGATCTAGAATCTACAGGTTTTTTACCGAGTTTTAGGAGGGTTAGCGATTGTGTTGAGTGATTTATGGGGATAGGTAACTCTACCTTCAACTGGAGGAATTGTGTTGCTTAGAGCTAAAGATCTAGATCTAGTGTTTATTATTATATTTGTATAGATAGCCCAGAGGTCTTTACGGGACAAGGAAATCAAGAGCTTCAGGATGAGTCCCTCAAACTCAAACAAACTTGACAACTGACATTAAATTTGTGAGAGATTTCACTTTCAGTCGCAGCAGTAGGTTACGACGGCTACTGCTAATCCACCCGTATAAAATCCGTTTCGTCAATTTGAAGAAGATACTATGTTCTAGTTCTATAAGATTCAGCAACACTAACGGTTGATTGTGAATCTGGCCTAAGCCTAGTGTTTCTGTGTCTTAGATTTAATTACAGTTTTAGTATGTCTCTCTTAGGGTCAGTTTGTTGATCTCACTCTAAAATAAAGAAAGGGAGGGTAATTTTCTTGTAGAGAGTGGGATCTTGTTCCACAGGCATGTACCGCTGTTGAAAAAAC
>JAUEKT010295910.1:0-11205 GCA_031762655.1 Doris verrucosa | reverse complement strand
TAATAATAATAATAATAATAATAATAATAATAATAATAATAATAATAATAATAATAATAATAATAATAATAATTAATCATCATAAACATAACGATAATCATAATATCATAATCTTAATAATCAGGGTAGGTTGCATTCAAATGCTTAGGATACAAAAGTAAGATATGGGACACATCATGCTGCACCATATGTCTATGACGCTACAATAGATCTAGATTGCTCACTAAACGTAATCGATGTGAGTCTGCTATGAGTCTCCTATAGGCCCTACACATCCGACGCCATCTTGATAGGTACCCTCTTTTAGGACAAAGACATTAGAATTACCTACCTCTAAAATCTTTGATGCGGGACACTGTAAGCCCTCTCATTCTCGCTCAGCAAAGATGCCTAGCCAAATTTAGATCTAGAATCTAGTGTCCTCAGCTTGGGATATAGGCCTGTCAGATTCTAGGAGAAGGCAGATGAGGGGGAGGAATTTTACAATAGCCGATTTACCGTGTTGAATGAATTATAAACAGCAAAAGATAGATCTAGAACAATAGCTAGAATCTAATAGGCCTATAGCCAAAGCCAAGAACACTATCTAGATTCTAGATCTAAATCACCGACCGTTATGCCTAACCTAGTCTATTGAGCTAGGCATCTTTGCTGAGTGAGAATGAGAGGGCTTACAATGTCCCACATCAAAAACATTAGAAGTGGATACTTCTAATGTCTTTGTCCTGAGTAATAAAGGGCACAATTGAAGATGGCGTCGGATGTGTATCCAGGACTCAAAATAAATTAGGAGAACGCATTGAGGTCAGCAATCTAGGTCTATTATAACCTCATAGACCTATGTGCTGAACATGTAAAAGCATGTAAAAATAAGAAAATGTGATGGAGAATTTAGAAGACAAAGCTTGCAACTCACTATTTCATTTTTGATTGTGTCATCAAATAAATTTATAAAAGTATGAACCTCAAACTAAATTTTAGAAATAAAGAAAAGTTTTTGAATGTCTTCAAATTTTTGAGTTTGAATTTAAAAATCACTCTGAGGAATAATAATAATAATAATAATAATAATAATAATAATAATAATAATAATAATAATAATAATAATAATAATAATAATAATGATAATAATAATAACCTAGCTTTCAAACAACGAAACGATAAGAAGTGTACAGATTGTAGTTGAAGAAGAAAGAATGGAAAAATGAGTCATGAGCACTGACACTATTAACACTTCAAAAAAAGCATTTCTCTGAATATAAAAAAAGGATTTCCATTATAGGTTGCTGAAGCACACATTTTTAGGTAACGGTAATTTATAATGATAATGACACTGACACTGTGACCATAATACTCATGATATCACTACTAATAATGATGATAATGAGAATATCAACAATATTAGCAACAGTAGTAATAATTTAAATTTAACATAACAGATAAGCCTTTTTCAATGCCCTAAGGATACAGTAAGATACTTCTAAATAATCAAGTCATGGTAAAATATTATTCATGTGCTGGTCAATCAAAGTTAACAAACAGCTCGGCTTAGCACTAAAATAATTCTTTTAATTCTATACGTATGCGAAACAAAATTTAATATTCGTTTGAATTTTAAAAGAAATAAGACTTAAAAATCCATTATTCTATGATGTGTTTGCTTTTAATGCTTTTAGTTAACAAAATATTTTACAGATACTTTCTAGTAAAGCTTTGAAACAGAACTATGGGGGTCAAGCCTTGTCAATTTGTTTCCCTTTTTCCATTGAAATTTTACCTTTGTCACATATCAGGCAATTTCAGAAGTGCAATGAAATGAGAGAAAAGTAAGAGTAAACCAGGAAAGAAGAATGATCTATCAATAACACATATGTTTACTACCCACCCAACAAAAAATTCAAATGCATACACAACATTATAAAGAGCACAAAACAAACAACTAAAAAAAAAGCAAGAAGTGATACTTGCAAAATAAAAAAATACACTCACGGCAATAACAAAAAATCACTCATAGCATCATACAACATGTTGCAACATGTACCAAAAGACACAAAAAAATATCAAAACAATCATGAAACCAAAAGAAAACACAAGAAATATCAAATAAATTGACACAAGTATTCTGTGGAGAGAGAAAAAACTGCTTGTACCATTGCCAGGGAAAATATAAATTCACAAGTGGAAGATATCACTCATAACATAATATATAAATCATAATTGAAAGAGTTATTAAATTTATTCATCTACCACAATAAGCAGAAGTGAGGAAGAAATTGAAAACTAAAGCTGCATTCAGACACACAGGCAATATTGCCTTCATATGTAATTTTGGGAAATATCCTGCAAGGGAATAAAAGATGCAGAAAATTATATTGCTTTCATATATAATTTTGGGAAATATCCTGCAAGTGAAATAAAGATGCGAAAATTTCAAAAACAGAGGATTTGACTGAGCTTGAATTAGGAATAGATCTTGATCAATCTCACATTTGCTTCAAGAAGTGATGCTGAGCAAGGAGATAATGAGATTTGCTTTTAAATTTGACATAGAAATGCTACTCTAGATTTTATCTTACATTTACCCCTGTAAATGGAGCTTTGTTTCAAGGGTTGCTTCTTTTCTTTTTTTTATTGTTATTTAAATCAATATGTCTATCAATACCATCATTGTAATTGATGTGGCCAATTAGATGAAAAACAAAGATAACACTGAAAATAATTAACAACACCAAACAGCAAGGAACCTAAGTCACACTCCAGCTGTTGACCAACTCACATTTGTGCCCATCCTCCTCCTCCTCAACTAATCAAGAGGACAGTTTGGAGGGTTGGAAGGAGAAAGCAGAAAATGTAAGTTATCATGAATTAAGAAGTATTTGAGATGAGATTATTCACTCATTTTGATGTAGAGAAGATAAGATTTTTAAGAATACTAAATATATAATATAAAGGATAATATAAAGTTATTTTCAAAAAGGCATAGAAAGAAGTGTAACTACTAGTAACACCTGCCAACTGCCGACACACACACACACACAAACACAGAAAGAAAGAAAGAAAGACACTGTGAGTATCAGATATAGATTAATCCAAGACAAAACCAACAACAACAGGTGCAATAGAGAAAAATCTAGAAACGTAAATGACCACAAATCATCATCACTGTGGAATTCTAACCAGTTAAGTCTGAAAATTGTGAATGTGTATTCCGTTGCTAAATGACGATAGACATGAAGACACACATTAGTTGAATGACAATAGACATGAAGACAGACATTAAATAGGAAAAGGTAAGTACACATTTAGAATGTAATTCATAAGATCAAATATTCCTGTAAAAAGATTTTAAAGATAAATTTACATAAAAAATTATATATAGGCCTACATATAAACATATGCAGGCGAACAATCTGCAATTGAATTTTTATTGCCTGCCACAGAATTTGCAAATTTGTGATTGGTTGGATAGAACTCAGTATTTATGTCGCTCATTCCCAGTCAGATCTTCTTGCTGTGAGATTCGAAACAAGACGGCAGTGTTTGTAATAACTTTTGTCTTCTCTTCGTTTATGATAATATTTGCCAAGGATTGTGTAAAACGTTTGTTACCCTGCCAACCATTTACAGTACAGTCATCTCCGGATGAATTGAGAGGAAACAATAAAATGAATAGAAAAGATTAAATCATTAATTAATTCATTCAATCATTCATTCATTCATTCATTCATTCATTAAAGAAGATAGACCTTCCAACAGTGCTCGTAATCACTTACATGGCTTATGTTGAGGAAAAGCTCAAAATATATTCATATATACAACCACACACAAACACAATCTGAGACCAACAATAACAAAAACAAGACATAGTTTAATATTCTTGTCGCAATATTAATAAAATGCATTAGTCACTAGCAGATAAGTTAAGCAACATAGTCAATATGACTTTTGTTTACAAATTAATTTAAAATGTCGCACAAAGCACATAAAGATGTGAAGCTGCAAGTTGAGGCAAATTTGTAGGGGTTTTTTTCCTAAAAAATGTTCATGATCTCATTGAAACCAATGACCATCTGGGTGTATGTTAAGAAAAGTAAAAAAGAAAAAAACGATATTGAGCTTTGAAAATTTACATGAATACGGATGTCTGTACATATATCATTAATATATTGTCATCCAGTTATGCACAAATGTTATGTTTGCAAATTTGTCCGACTTTCTTAAGAATGATTTTAGAAAAATAAAAGAGTTTTGTTAAAAAAAGCATGCTTACCATTGGCTGCATGGCATATATGGAGTTGGGAACAGATATACGGGTGAATACTACCATGTATGGAAACAAATTATTTATCTAAGTTTATTGTAACTTCAGTACAGTTATTTCATCTCTCTTAGTAAATGGTTTCAGTGGCAAAATATTTATGCATTAAAAATAACGATTTCCTTCAGAAAATAAAAAAAACTGAAAGAGGAAGAAGAAAAAGCTAGCGAAGTTGTTAGTCAAAGAACTGCAGAGACACCTTCCGTGTGATGTAAAAAAAGCAAGTTAGAAAGAAAAACTTTGGCACTCTGTATTATTCATAATAAAAATGATTGATGCAGACTAGCATGAGTAATGAGGTATGTGTAAAATGCAGAGAGAATACGCCATTCACCTATTGAAGACAGTCTGGGTCTAGTTCCTCGACTAGACTCTGAAAATGCAAAGCATACATCAAATAAAGACATAGCTGC
Organism: Doris verrucosa; assembly: GCA_031762655.1. Lineage (NCBI taxonomy): Eukaryota > Metazoa > Mollusca > Gastropoda > Nudibranchia > Dorididae > Doris > Doris verrucosa. Next base: position 6,474 of record JAUEKT010295910.1, on the reverse strand, counting down.
ATAAGTTAAAAAATTATACAGGAAAAAAGAAGACACCCAATCAGAACAAAAAATGTAAACAGAAAATAAAAAAAACTGCCTAAAGGAAAGAACAGGTTTTCAAAAATTAACAAAAATCCCAAATCAATGTCGCAAAATGATATCTGAATTGGATTATTTTATGTTGGCGCGTAAAGACAGATATCAGAGCAAAAGAAGGTCATGCTATGTGTTACAAATCAAAGAAATGTTATCCCACTCGTTCAAACCCTATTCAAACATACAAGAAAAAATCTACGGTAAATTGACTTTTCTTCAGTGTTTAATTTCCAGGAAAATCTTAACTGTCTATTTTTTTTACTTCAGACTTTTTAATTCCTGGGATATTTTTCATAAAGATTTCTACCTTGAATGTATTGATCAGAACAGACAAATGACGTCAGATTTCTATGGAAAACATTTGAAAAGGTCGTTACTTGATTGAGGCTATCACATGTCACACAATCATGCTTACATTAAGAAGATGCATATTTGATCATATAAATTCTGTTAAAATTCCTAAAGGGTAATTATGTGCCCAAGCAAACAAACATATTTTGCTTTATCCTTTGTCGATCTTTAGAATAATAATATTACCGGGTATCTGTCAAAAGCAATGATTTTCATTTGAACATGACTGATAGTTAAATCAGTGATAACTTTACTTAATGTTTTTATTAGGGATGCAAATGGCACTTTTTAGGATCAATTGTTAGCAAAATCAGTCATTTCCGTTACAAACTGTATCATACAGCTTTACTTGGTCTCACAAAATGATCCCACACTTTCATTCTCAGAGTATTTAGCATCATGCATATTTGACCAATGTCAAGTGCTGCACTGAAAGGCCTTGGGTTAAACACACAACTTACAACGATGTCCGTCTTCTTGCTCCCATACTAAAAACAAGATAACAAGCAATGTACTGAGATTTAGTATCTGCCTTCACTTCATTTTTATGATGATTTTAAACCTACAATCATAGTCACATTCACGGTCATGCACACACCTATGTGAATCTGAAAACGCTAGATGAAAGACACTTCCAAACCATAAATGTCAACTTCTTAAAATAGATTAGGGCAAGTCTGATGAGTCTTGTAATTTGGATACATAGGGATTGGAATTACTATAACACTATACAGCACTCTACACACTTATATACAACTGGAAATATGCCGAAATAAAACAAAAATTAAGATATTGATTATCTGCTGTAAAATTTTGACATTTTTGTGGCTCTTGCAGGAAAATTTCTGAATTTCTACTGAATATGACCATGGTGTCAGATCCTCCTTTATCAAAATATTCAGGATCAAAGGGTGAAAGTGAAACATCCTAAACATTTCAATCTGCGGATGGTAACTTCTTTCCCTTACTGATCTGTCTTAGAATTCATGAAAACAAAGAAGCACTTGGATGACCTGAAGCTGCAATGGTATTTAAAGATCATGTCTAGAATATCAAGAAAGTTTTCATCAGTCCTATCACTTTAAGTTTTGTCAATATGACATTTACATTTTTTAAGAGATAAAACTTTTCTTGCATTTATTTTTGACCTTTCACTTTCTAATGACCACAAACTCGTACATTTAATCCTTACACACACACACACACACACACACATACACACACACACACACACACACACACACACACACACACACACACACACACACACACACACATACAAGCATCCTCTTCACAGCTTGTTTTGCGGCTAACAGCCACATGGAAAAGTACACTGTTGAGTTACATTTAATTGATAAACAATCACTTTTAGGTCAGAGCCTAAATTCAATCTGTAAAAACAAACATGGCTGTACCCATGAAACAAATGTCTTGAACTTTTTTTCTTCCTACTTTTCTGTTTCCCAACATCCTTCAATTTGCACACACCATAAAGAATTCAAATGTCCTCATTTAAAAACCGCTCTGATCTATCTGAGTGATAAGTCTCCCATGATAAAATTGAGATTAGTAGTTGCTGACCCAGATCTGGATTTGGTAAATGATTCGTAGGAAGACAAAATGATTGAGAATGAAGCCCATTTCTTCTTTTTTAAGAACTGCTAAAATTCATATGGAAATGTGAGGTGTATCTAGTAGAAAGACTCTGACAAAATAGACACTAAAAGGTAAACAACACAGATTTCACTGTTCTCAGGAGAATGTCTCAGCCTTAATCTTAGTCTTGTCCTGAGTCCTTTACAACAATGCTGAAATAATGTAATGATTCTCATGATCTGAGTAATGATCACACATAAACTACAAACAATAATTAATCCTTTCTGCTCTATTACGAGAGAACACTGAGGGGAAAAAAATATAAATTAAGCCTAAATAAAAAGGACTAGATGTCGCTGCGGGATTCTAAACAGCTAACTCCAAAATTTTTATTTCTTATCTGTTGTTCACACAAGTCCCTGGATGCATAGATCGACACAAAGATACAGCCCTCTTTGTGTTAACTTTGTCAAAGAAGGAAGCAGAAGAACAAAAATTTTCAGCTTCTTAACATTTATAATAGCCTTGCCTTTCCGTTTTTTCACTCTCCTGTAAAATTTACAGAAAAGGAGTTCGCTGCTAAGAATCCTGCAGCGACGATGTGTTTGGTGTACAATGTTATAAATATATAAGCTGAAATTAAAGGGTCTGAAACTATGGACCAAATACAATTTCAATTTTGGAGCATCTCAAACTCATCATTTACAAGGAGAGTAAGACTACCAGGTACTTCATCATACCTCGTGTTGCGTCATCAATGTTGGAGGACACGCGACTGTGAACCTGACCCAGGAAGGCGTTTTTGACGAAGTCTGTGAGGAACTCCTGGAGGCTGTGATAGAGAAATAACATAAAGAGTGGACACGATGAAAAAATTTTTTTTTGCCGCTTTAAGTATGATTTTATATCTGTATGATTACTAACTTTGTCATAGCATTGTTAATTTCATTACTATTTAAATGTATATTATAAACTATCTTTGTGCTGATGGTGAGGATGTGTGTGCAGCTCTAAGCCTATTTCATTACTACCTCTTTCATAGCATTATGAATTTCATTTATATTTACATTAATGTTTTATTATTATTATGATGAAAGCATGCATTATACTTTACTTTTTAGTCTGTTGTGTAAGATTAATGATTTTGATTAATTTAGAAACAATAGCTTATCTTATATCAGCTGATTTTTACACCAATTTAATCTACAGTGTATGCTTAAAGCAAAGAATATGCATAATATAATCTTTTAAGATAATTCAAATATATACAAAAGCAAACTAATTCTTTTGACACTACCGGTATATGACTTGTCTTTTCAGATTAACACATGTATCTGTGAAAATCACAAACATAATTAAGGACATTGATAATAAGCCAAAATCAAAACCTGCTGAGGTCACCCTAGAGGTGGAAGCGAGCAAAATTAAATAAAATCAAAGAAAAGTTAAATACTCCCAAAGAATAAGGAAGACTCAGTTAACTAGAAAAAAACAACAACTTTACACAATACAAGCATTTTTAAATAATCCATCTAAACTCTTAGTCTTACGCTCAACAATGAATTCAGTTTACCCTTTCAATTATTTTCTGTCACCTCGGAGTGAATCATGAGGAGGTAGCAAGAAAAGCATAAAAGAAAAAAGAGAGAGCTATAGAAAGAAAAGAAGTGGACCTAACTGCAATGCCACCAGTCACAAGCTAATCCCATTAAAAGAAGACGATGAAAGAAATAGTACAAGAAAACATTAAACCCTTTGTGCCTGGCTTTCAAGTCCACCAGAATCATTAGGCGGTGTGCAACAAAAATACCATAAAATGCTCTACATGCAGATCATTTATGATATTTTTGTTGCACATGGCAGTATATATGAACTTCGGAGCACAAAACGTATATATATAAAACTCAAAGCACTCCATTGCCTTAGCGGGGCTTTGGTATCTAGGACTCTATCAAAAGTGTTAAAAAATAAAAACCAACACTGACCCAGACGTTGTTTCCGTAATCGCTTCGACTTCATTGATAAATGAATTAAGAGGTCTGTAGATTGCTGTAAAATAGGGAAAAAAAGAATACACATGATCATAATAACCACATATTTTGAGGAACAATAATGAAGATAATGAAAAGAGAGGATGTAACTTATACATGAATTAAAGGTCTATAGAATGCTGCGAAAAAGGAAATAAGAATACTCATAATCGTACTGACTTCACACATTTTGAAGAATAAGTTATGAAGATAATAACAAAAAAGGACCTTACTTATATTTCAAGGGACGAGTCTATCATTACTTGACTGTCCTCTTTATTTGTGAGCCCCTCGGAATATCCGACTATTCGTAAAACAAGAAGCCAAGTTACTTATTACTTATTCATAGGTGTCCTTCTCATTCTGTCTTTACCCACTTACATGAAGACAAACACCAAAATGAACAAGCATAAACACATAAAGACTGTCACTTAAACATTATTACCTTGGATATAAATTGCTCTATCTACATTGATTTTAATGGAGAGACAGGAGAGAATAATTACGAGCAAATGCAAGCATATAAATTTACCAGTAATGTTGAAAGCCCCTGGCTTGCAAACCTTCATCAGCAGCCAGTTGTCAGACAGTCCCAGAGCATGCTGAAATCATTAAAGAGTAAGTTGGGTGATAAGAAAAAAAGAAGTAGTTTGCTTTTGTATAAATTTGAATGAGATGATGACAAAAGACTATCTGATGGAGAATACAATGAAAATATGATGAAATTAGACCACGAATGCCATTCCCAAATTTCATTACCAAAAGCTTAAATAGCTATATTCAAGGAGTCATAGATACACATCATAAAAGCTAGGCAGATCTATGCATGAAATGCAAATTCAATTTTTCCTAAAAGAGTTTAGAAGAACGATCTTGCTCTGTGTGCAAGAGTTAAATAATGTTCTGTTTATGCGTACAATCGAATAATTTACAACTTAAGATCCAGGAACCCTAAAAATATGTTGGGTTGATGGTGACAAAATCCAGATGATTTAGCGAAAATGAAAGTGAAATGTTCCTTTTGAATGAGTACTAGATCTACATCTTAAATGAATAGCGAGCCAACTCACGTCCTCAAACTGCTGAATTTGCTGCCTGGCACTGCTGACACTGATGGCGTGCTGAGAGGCATCAAAGCGGAACAGGGAAACCTGCCGAGTGAAAGGGTTGTGTCAAAATTTATATTCTCAAACAATGGTAATGATCATAACAACATTCATTTTCATTATCGTTTATGCAACTTTACTAATGCTGTTATACTATTGGCACCTTTATTTCAACTCCAGTAGCTGAATAACATTCATGTTTTAACCTAGCAATCATTGTATTAATCGCCATGTAGTTTAACTCTTAAAAACTTCAGTTACGCCTGAGCTCATCTCAGATCTGCCAACTTGAAAAATCGCAAAACTGGAATCAGGCTATCAAAAAATAGAAATATGTCACCAAAACTGGAATTTGTATGACAGAAGAAGACACACAAATTCTTAGTGTAAATAATACACCTTTACACAACAGTAAGCTTCAATACCGATAATTATTACAAGCATCTCACCTTTTTTGGCTTTGTAGGCCGTTTCTTGCTGAAATATTGGCTTATATCCATGCTTGGTTCATCAAAACCAGATGGGGCTTGTTGCCGTGATGACATGGCATTGTTGACATCTAGATATTCACTCAGCAGGATCTGAAGCTGTGAATAAATCGAAATGTCAATCAGTGATGTCATTTCACAACATCCAATCCAACTTCATCTTAATTTTTCTTAGTAAAAAAATAAATCTCTTTCTGCCAAGCATTCAAAAACAAAGAAGAAATGAAACTATTCTTATACCAAAAAGGACAGAAAAACTGTAAGAGGATCAGAATTGTATACAGATCTTTCAATAGAACAATAAAGGAAAGTAATTAACATACCAAAGGGTTAGAGAGAGGTATGAGAATTCATGACTGAGGATGGTAAAAGTTTTTTAAGAATCAAAGACAGTGGCCAAGTGATGGATTGCTTGGAAAAGAGTACAAGACCTACCACTTTGTGTTTGGCCTTGGAGGTCTCCCAGAGTTTGCTGTCTAGCTTTTCTTTAATGAGTAATATTGTGTATTAACCTTGATGACCTTATTACAGTGCAACCTTTGGATAACAACTGTTGGGACATGTCTGCGCATTGCATCGTCCTATTCACAAAGGTCTCAGCACATCCATTTCTTTCCACCATCTTGAAAACCCCAAGATAATGACACCCCTGGATAATGACATAATTCTCCAGTCCCGGGCGATGTTGTTATGAAGTGATTATATAGGTGGATTCCACCCCAATAATGCAAACCCCCTATCGCTATATTATTTAGGTGGATGGTTTCTGCCCACAGTGCGCATGCGCAACCACATTTGTGTCATGTGTTCTTAAATTCGTTTCCG
>JAUEKT010295909.1:0-16922 GCA_031762655.1 Doris verrucosa | reverse complement strand
CTCTCTCTCTCTCTCTCTCTCTCTCTCTCTCTCTCTCTCTCTCTCTCTCTCTCTCTCTCCCTCCCTCCCTCCCTACCTCCCACCCTCTGTCCCTTCTCACTCTCTCTCGTTCCCTGTATCTGTCTGTCTGTCTGTCTGTCTCTCTCACTCTCTGTCTTAACAGAGACCTACATCCACACATCATCTCTGTATTAAAAAACATCAAATCAAAATAGAGAATATCGAGAGAATGAATGTATCATCGTAGGTGCATGCTCGCTAACATCTGCGTTTATATTATATCATTTGATAACCTTTTGTATTTGAGTCTGTGAGCCTGGATCTTCCGGGGTAGGGCTGTATATAAATCATGTTCATTATTATTAAAGGCCTTATGATGTTACTTAGATAAGTCCATGACATAAGATGGAGCCAATTTTATCAGCTTATTTCTTATATTGATTTTTTTGGATGACAAAAATCGTCATAAAATCTTAGATTGGGATTGCATTTTTATTTAAGAGAATTTCTTGATAATCAAGGACAGCAGTTTTCAAATTCTTAATGATATGTAGAAATTATTGGAGGTAATACCTCTTCTCATGATGCTAGATGTGTTCTCTGGCTCAATCCCAATGCCCGCATTCTCTATAACCACTTGTGTGCTAAAAAAGTTTAAAGATAATGTTTAAAAACTGTTGTAGGAAAAGAGATGAGAAAATCTCTGTTTGCTTGTTCAAATGTTCCAATTCTAAAATTGAACTTCATTTTTGCATTGGTTAATGAACATTTTGTTGTATAATAAATTATGAGAACACATTCCCAGGAAGTTTTATTTTCTATTTTGCAGGTTTCGTTCCATTTGGAACCCCGATGGTAAGATTGATATGGAATGTGACTTAAAAAGCAGATTTGTACACTTTTTGCACAATTTTTTTGCCTGTTATCAAGATTGTATGCTTTTTCAGCACAACTGTTGTCAAGTATTCTAATAAAAAAAAAAAGAGTGATTGTCCCTTTTTGTTCAAATTGTATGCTTTTTACCACAATCTTTCTCTTCTTCATAAAGAGTCTCCTACTTTTTATGGTTTAGGGGTTGGCAGTTTTGATAATGATGCTTTAAAAAAAAAAAATCTTTTCCTTAGCATTTCTTCACAAATATTTATTAACTAATAAATAATTCAATTGTTTTTAAGACTTCTCCTTTGTCTTTTGTTTTGATATTAGGAGTATGTCTGCCCCTACCATGACATTATCAAAGACATGCAATAATGTAAAATAAGTGTATTTTTATTTAATGATAGAAGGGAGTGAAGCTCATGCCAGGGGACAGTACTTTTATTACCAGTTCGTTTTGAATACATTATTCATAAATAAGAGATGCTAACATATTTACGTAAAAAAGTTCGTAGTGTATTGTTTTATATTTCAGGGTGCCGGAAGGTATCCTTGCTACAAAATGTTTGAAATGCATCTTTACATTTCTCAGGTTGTGGGCATGTTGTTACCAAATCCCTCAATGAGATCTGTCATAGTTTGGCAGTGGTTGAATCAGAGCCACAATGCCTGCGTCAACTACGCAAACAGGAATGCCACTAAGGTGAATCTACAATTAAATCTAGTTCTATGTTAAAGATTCAGCAACACTAACGGTTGATTGATTATGAATCTGGCCTAAGCCTAGTGTTAAATTCTGTGTCTTGTATTTAAATTAAATTTTGGTATATCTCTCTTAGGGTCAATTTGATTATCTCACTCTGAAACATGGAAAGGGAGGGTAATTTTCTTGTAGAGGATGGGATCTTGTTCCACAGTCATACACCGCTGTTGAAAAAAAACCCAACTATGTTTGAAGACATAAGTGCGGGAGTAGGGTGTTGGGTATTCAGCCTGGGTTCTGGTCGGGCGCACTGTAGGAATTGTTCAGGTACGGGAATGTGTAGTATGAGGTCATTTTTAGCTTATAATGGGTTTGCAGAAGAAAAAAAATTCAGAGGGTCCCCAGAGGACTTGAGTCTTTCAATGCTCCTTTTCAGTGTCAGTAATATTGGATGTCTTTTAAAAACACTTTTTTTTTTAGACATATGGAGACAAGATACTAAAAATCATGACTGTTGTCAATAAAATGTATGTGTTTAGTGCCGCCTTTTACTTTTGCATACATCATAACTATAGATCTACACATTGGAGATATAATGTATTTTACATTTCTCATATATGACACAAAGAATGGTAGAAAACCAGGAGAGAGTATCTAAATACCTTATATAATTCTATGTTTCTCTTCTCTGTCATATGTAAGAAATACATTATGACAGAAATAAAAGACATTCCTTATTCCTGCTATGTCGTGGAAGCATTGAATGATTGACTGTATGATGTGATGCCTTTTATTTGAAACCCACCTTGTGCCTGTTGTAAATGTTGAATGCTCCTGTTAGCTTGCAATCAGACATTTATTCATACCCACCAAAAAAAAAGAGCCCAAAAAGTTGTAATGAAAGTAGAGTTTATCTTTGTAGAAAATTCGAGTCATGGATCCGAAGAGCATTCAAACTAACGTCACTGGGCTTTCATATTATAAGTTATTATTATTGCATTTAAAAACCATTTGGAAGATTGGTTTAAATCTAAAATGTTAGAGAGATTTTCAGCTTTGCAGACGATGTCTAATTTGATTAACAAATTGGGTTTCTAAGGGAAGTGATAGATCAGTGATGATAATCTTTTGCCAATTGGCGGAAATCCGCCATTTTCGAGTTTCTGCCTAAGTTTCCTCTTTTTTGGACGTCAGGAGGAAATTTCCACCATTTTTAAGCTGTGTGCTTCCGATTTTGCAGATGAACACTTGTAAAGTAGCGGAATCATTTGAAGATGGCCGAAGAATGTGAATTTCCGGAAGAACGAGTATTTCGATCTCATCCTTCTCTCGACTTCCCCCGAGAAGAGTTCTAATCAAAGGTCAATATTAGTTAGTGAATTTCATATCCGGTTCAAACTGCTTCTCAATTTGGCGGAATTTATCGACTGATCACTTCGTTCACTCATTCTTTAGAAGATCGTTGCTATTTCAGCAAAGCGGTTACATGATTCAAAATATTGAGGTTTGAGGTTCGACCACTTTCGTCGTTGCGCGGTGATTTACCTCCTTTTGCATCATTCTCAGTTATCATCACTGATAGATATTTTGTTTTTATTGTCTTTGTACTTTGTGTGTAAATCATCACCATCATGAAAGTGATTATGAATGCAGGCTGAGTTAATTTATTCTTTGCTATTTTCAGCCCACACCATTGAAGCGTTTTGTTTTAGGCTATGTTGGGGCAGTGACAACGGCTGTGTCTCTAGCTGTGAGTTTCCTATAGATTTAGTTTGATGCTTCGTTTTCATCATTCTCTTTTCTAGGGTTATGTAAGGTAAAAACATGCCCAAGTGTAATAATGGACTTTTCTTCATTTTTTTCAAGTGCACAAACAATTTCCAATCTATTCTTGTTAAATGTTGCTAAATTGCAAAGTCTCACATGAGGTATCAAGCGCCTTGAAACTTTTCTGAACATTTGTTTCCTTTCCTTTAATTCTTTTGAATTGGCGGAACTTACAATTTCTGAGCAATATTCTCTTTCAAAGTTTAAAATGATAGTTTGGCAATATTCTTGTTTCACAATACTTATGCATTTTATGATTATGTATTGGTAAGTTAATTTTTCGTTTATTTTTATTTCTGTCTCTCCATCTCATAGGTTGCTTTAAATGTTCTTATCAAGAGAGCTGGCCGTTTTAACCCAACAACAAAAATGATGATTCAACGTTTTGTGCCTTTTCCAGCAGTTGGTATGTATGGTTTTTTATATCTAATAGGTCACAAAAGAAATTATGTAAATGTTAGTTTGGTAATGACAGACAGAGATAGAGAGAGACAGACGGAGGCAGTGACAGACAGCAACAGAGAGTATCAGACAAATAGCCACACATAGACAGGTTGGAAGGTGAACTTACAAAGGATGGCCGCAGAGAGAACACTTTTCGTCGCCATGTTTCCTGAAGCTTTTCCCAGCTGATGCGACATGTACAAATTGCACTATCAGTTTCAATAAGACAACATAGAGAAAGTCTCACCATTTTTCATTTTTCCATTCTGATTACATAGGAATTTATGGACACTCCCAAGATGCTTATTTCTGTACCAATGCAACTTTTATGACAAGTGTTCACTGTCCCCCAAAAGTTTCCTGCACCGACTATCATTGAACAGCTGTTTGTCAGTAGAGTGAGACGTCCTGAGGCTATTCGACCTTTAGAACCACTGCTTTGATTTACATGGGCTTCAGGCAGACCTGAAATCTGATTAAATTTTGTATATCAGTAACTTAAATTGAGCTGCAATCAGAGCATATTTTGTTTGTTTTTCATTGGCATCTGTAGTGTTTTTGAGCTTGCCTTGATTCTTTTTCCAGCTGCTGCTAGTACATGCAATGTTCTCTTAATGAGAAACAGCGAACTCCAAGAGGGAATTGATGTTTTAGACAAGAACCAAAACTTTGTGGGAACGTCCAAAGTTGCTGCAAGAAAGGTGAGATGCTTTGACAGAATATTTTCCTCACTTATGTAATGTACTCACTACTCTGTATGCCAGGTAGGCGCTATTCTTCTTTTTGCTGGACGTGTTTGGATCATATTCAACTGTTGCTTCTAGGTCTGGACCCGTCTCCATCCTGTGGTTTTTTGAGTTCCTTGTTGTGTTTTGTTTTCCTCCGCTTTTTGCTTTTCAAGGCAACTTTTTTAATCCTTTTCTGTGCCATGAGGTATGAAGAAATGCAAAAGAAAAGAAAAAAATTCTTCAAAATTTTTTTTCCAGTTGTATCAAAATAAAATAACAACCTGAAAACTAAGACTATCATTACTACTAAAGAGATGGAGCTTTCTTTCTTTCTTCCCACACATCCTCAATTGGAAGACCAGGTTATAAGGTGAAGTTCAATCCAATTAGTGGGTTATTAGAGGGGTGTTTTAAAAAGAAAATCAAAGAGTTTCTTTGAAATAGCGGGTTATAAGGTAAAATGGGCTACTATTCGGTGGCTATTAGGTGAAGACTACTGTACAGGGAATTATGGTGAATACTAAACGGGACCCAGTTTTCTATCAAAGACAAATATGTATTAAAATTGAATTTAGTGTTCTGCTCATTAGTCGTGGCTACATTTTCTTTTAACCACGTCTTAGGAATAGAAAATGATCTTATTCATCAAAGCTGATTTTCTCTTTTTATTATTATTTTTAAGCTTCTTTGTTTTGTTTTCATCGGATGGAGGGGATTCGAGAATGGGGACTGGAGCTGTTGCCTTTTAATTTGATAAAAAAAAAAAAAAATACAATCCAGTAGTCGAAATCAGTATGAGATCAAGACTTTTTCCCTTTATCATGTTCACATTTATTTCTTAATTTTTATCTATGATCAGGCACTGATGGAAACTGCCTTGTCAAGAATGTTTCTTCCAGCTCCAATCTTGCTCATTCCCCCTGCCGTCATGGCTACCTTGGAAAGGTGAGTTATAGGCATGAGAACAATGCATGACGGTAAAGGGATACTACTCATTCAAGGTGCAATAAAAATTGATATAATCTGAGTACAGCCCCTTGGTATATGATCAAGGTCTTTAATAAAACAAATTGTTTAGGTCATCACTCACTTTCGTTTGATATTTTGACAGTGATTTTGCTTTTAACATGTAATATATCCTAGGACAAACCATGCTTATACTCACAATATATTGTGCAATATTATTCACCTGATCATTGAAAGGAATAGGCTTAACTTTAAATGAGAAAAACTAATTATGAAATAAATCATATAACAGAGTTTGCACTTCATTGCTATTTTTACTTAAGTTCTTGAAAATTGTGAAAGCATTTAAGAGTGCTTGAGGTGTCCATTCTTTAGCATCTCATATTAATTCTGATCTGATAAAGAAGTAGACAAAACTTCAAAACTAATCGATCATCAGTACTGCTCAGTTCATCTGTTGGTAGGTGTGCTTTTGCTATAGTAATTCTTCCCTCGATTCTGAGATGACCAAAAATGATTCACTGGGTAAATTTGAAATAAACATGCAAAATTTCCTCTTTTTGACAGTATTGATATATAGATTTTTTTAGATCTATTTTAGAGTTGGATTATCCTAGCCATTTGAAATACGGATTATCTAGATAAATATATAATCACTGCAAAATTTTATAGCTTCTCCAAGTCAATTTTATGGGAGACAATAAGTGAATGACGGATTGTCTGCCATTATCATTTTCTTTTATATGAGTAGATTGCATTTTAAATGTGTTCTTACTTTTTCTTATTGAGTGTCTGCGTAGATTGCATTCTAAATGTTTTCTCCTTTTTCTTATTAAGAGTGTGCGTAGATTCCATTCTAATGTGTTTTTACTTTTTCTTATTGAGTGTCTGCATGTTTATTTTCATTTGACAATGTAAGCATTCCACAATGTTACGAGACGTAATGAACTGTCAATGTTGTCGTTGTTTTGCAGGACGAGGTTTCTCAAAACCTATCCCAAAATGCATTTGCCTCTCAACGCCCTCGTTTGCACCTTAGCCTTTGGATTTGCCTTGCCAGTTGCCATTGCCTTGTTCCCTCAAATGTCCCAGGTAACCTTTTCTCTTTTCTCTGTTTTGTAGCGCATGCTTGAATTTGTGAACAGCAAACTAATAGTGTTTCATATTTCGACGATTGCCTTTCGCATGCATCTTTACTCTTACTTGGCCTGATCAGTCATCGAACTTGCTGCTGTTTTTGACAATGGGGACAGAAAACTCTTCCCTGACTGGTATTGAAATTGGGGCTTCCTGCTTGCGATGTAGTTCGATGCTTCACTGACTAAGCTAAAGGCTGATCATAATAGAATGTCAGACAATCTCAAAGGCCACTCAGTGATTTACCATCTCAAGTTGACATAGGGATAAACTGAGGCAAAAACTAACATATTTATCTACCCATGAATCAATCCTATGACTGAGTGCCTGCACTCATTGCCTCTTAATGGCAACATAAATGAAGCACACTTTCAACCATGTTTTTTTTTTTTTTTTTTTTTTTTTTTGAGTTTACCTTCTTAATCCTTTGATTTTTTCAATTTTCATGTGAAAGCTTCACCCATGCCATGACATTGACATTGATTCTTTGTCCACATCAGTTATTTCCCTTGCCCTACTTATTGTGTTGTTGATTTTCATTGATTTCCTAAATAGAAAGTCAGTGGCATGTATACAGAGATAGACTGGGTTGGAGGAGGGTTCTGCATGTTCAAATCACTTTTCCTTTTTGCATTGTACATTGTTCCTTATCTTATAAATCTTTCACAGTGTTATGAATTCCCATTGCATGAAAGACTTCAATCTTGGTCTAATCACTTGATGATTACTATTTGACAGTTGAGATGATACTGGATATCTCTAAACTGTACACAATTTTACTTTGTCTCTAAACCCATGTGAAGCTTGGAATCCCAGCTAGTGAATGATTGAAATAATCATCATCCTTGTACAGTGTAGTTGTAATGGTGATCAGTGCATGAGATTTTCTTGCAGCTTTAAAGGAGTTTAAATGACTGTACATGGATTTTTAAATGTCAATGAATAAATCAATTTGAGGGAAGGAAAATGTTGGTGCGCAAATAGAGTGACAATTAAAACTTCACCTATGATAATTGTTTACTTCATCTTTCTCTTGTTGTCAGATTTCATTTTCCTTTCATCACTGTTAAAGCCACCACTTTCAATGAGTTATAGGCACGAGCAATCACTCACCACTTTATTCCTTTCCTTTGTTACCTTCCTTAAGTCCATTCACCATTCTGCCTCTTACTGTTTCATTCCTGACAATCCTTCTTCACATTACTCAAGGTCTTTTTTGTCTTTCTTGTTCCCTTTTGGGGTCCACTGAAGTATGTTTTTTGCTACACTGTTGTCTGTCTTTCTTTGGATATGTCCAACAGTCTCATGCCTATGTTGATTGTTACTAACAACCCGCTCAGGGAACCTTGTGAATAATGTTGCTCTTAAATGTTGTTGTGCTAAATTAGTTTGGTGTAGACAATTGTTGACTAAACAGTGTGCTTTTTTTTAAGAAGAACTTCTAGAAGTTTTAATCCTATTTAATGTCTGGGACTATCAGGTTTCATGAACTATCATCTTTGAGATAAAAAGGCACGTCAGTGCTGAAGGTATGTCATGATTTGACATCTCATTTCTCATGTTGCTACCATGTCCATCCCACTGCATTTTCCCCCATTTCAATGCCATCCCGATCCATCCTCCCTATTGCTCCATTTCCATCCTACCCTTCACTATTCTCTCCCCACCTTAATGTTTATAAAATAGCATATGATACTATGGGGTGTTTGAAAAGTCAGTAGACTCCATTGCCATGTTTAAAGTATAAAGCTTTGACTGATGTGCTATTACCTATACCTAATGAAATGTGTAGCGTTCACCCATCAGAAATTAAAGTGCAATCACTTATGTGTAGAGTTCAGATCGTCTCAAGTCCTACACGTCACTGGCATATTAAAACGTGATCTGACTACACAGTTCATTTGCTAGTGCCCTATGCTTCCACATGCCATGGAGTCTACTGACTATTTAAACACCTGATTTCAAGCTTGGACCATGCTCTATGGGCAGGTTCTTATGAATCATTGTACCTGTTATACATTACATAATAATACCAAACTTTAAGAAGGCCTAAAGAGGCTTTACATGTATTAAATGGACAACCAGTGAAATATAAATCTAGATATACATCTATATATAAATTCTAGATCAAAATTTGTATTTGTAATAAACTGAAGTTTATGAGTTTATTAGATTTAAGACCAAATTGAAAAAAAAGATATATTCAGCAGTCAGCCTTCCTCCTCCGACTGCCAGTTTTTTTTTATTCAGTTGCCTGTAGGCCTGAATTTATGAGTTTTTACTATTTTCTTTTTGAGAAATCTAGAATGTAAATTTGAAAGCATTTTTTCTTTAAATAAAATTCAACAGACATGAAAGAGACAGACAGAAACGCATCCTATTGGGGCATGTGATGACTTGGGAAAAAAATATACTTAGTAACAAAGTTGTATCATGTATCCCAGATGTCATCAATGTCATTCTTTAAACGTACACCTACAGTTTTATGTACAGTTCATTTCTTTACCCATTTCAACCATAGTGGATGCTTCAACCTTTATTAGGCAGGAAAGCTTTAAAGGAATGAAAAAGGCACCATACAGTTTTTAGCGAGAACGTTTGTTCGCTTGCGATGATTGCCGTTTATGGATCGCGGATTTCAGGGGTAGCATTTTTTGAGAAATCAGTTTCAGGGGTAGGAAAATTTTCCTGTGACACCCATGGTAGTGTTAGATCATCCCCTGTCAGGGCGCTAATCTATTGCAGGTTTTACCCCCCAGCCTTTGCTGGTAGTTCTTTACACCCGAGTCGAGGGCAGCAATTGCATGGAGTAAATTTTCTTGCTCAAAGTCGCGGATAGGATTCAAACCCCGTACATCTCGGTCAGCAGTTCAATACCCTAATCACTTGGCCATCATGCCTCCGTGGCTCTTCTAGGAACCTGTTATTGCTGATAAAATTAAAACAAAGGTAAACAAGAAAAAAACGGGGATTTGAAATATCTCTATTAAAGTTATAGTTATAACCACATCCCTCTTACACCCAGGCTTGTTACGTGTATAAATAGTCTCCATTGTACCCGTATACCATCAAGCCCGCAATCTTTCACCACTGCAGAGTTGCCAACCCCCTAAAAATTTTTGGGGTGAGATTTACCAATTTTTTTGAGTGAGATTTCAATTTTTTTAGTGAGTTGACGCGCCACATGCAAATAAAGCCAAATTTAATGTTAAGTATAATATTAAGCATGGGAGCCAGGGTAAAGAGACCGATTTTCCTGAAAGCAAGATTCATCAACTGATGAATTCCTGAAAACGGTAAAATGTTATTGAATAGCAGCCGAAAAGACCTGAAAATTAAACAAAAAACAAGCGAAGTACGGCATCGCTGACTAATTCGTGAATTCGCTGAAATTTCGGGAGAGCGTGAGATTTAGTTAATTTTCGCGAGTCTCACGATAAAATCGTGAGGTTTGGCAACTCTGCCACTGGTCAACACACAACTAGCGTACAATCAAAACTTTTTTAAAAAGTACACGCAAAGACAGAGATGAGGTGCGTTGAACCGATGTTTATTATTGCAAAACTGTCGCAAGGAGGCTAGACGGACATCGAGGGAAGGGAAGGGAAGAGGGGATGTAGAAGTAAGAGGAATCGTATGGCTGGCTGTACGAACGTAAGAATTGTAAAAAAAAAACCTTCAAAAGGTCTAGGTGGAAAATATTTTTACAAATCGTAGGAATGATCAAATCTGGGCGCTTCGAGTGGAAAAAAAAGACAAAAATAAAATACGATAGCATGAAATACCAATTGGGGGAAAATAAAGTCGTGTGTATATTTTACAAAGGCAAGGGGGTAAAAAATAAATCGGTTTAAAATGTGTGCTTTAAAAATTTACAAGAACAAATCATATAAATTATCATGGAAAAACGATAATGTATGTATTTACACATGTGTTGACATGTTGAATGATAGTGATAAAATTGATAACATCAATCATGATACCAATAATCCATATTCGTAATGTGACTCTTCCTCCTTTCAAAATACCCCAAATCAGCATCAAATAAAATCATATTATGTACAACGTCGCAACGACCCAAGCAAGAATTCCATCGTTGATGACATGTACTGGCGTAAATGACATTACGTAAAGACACTTACGCTAACACGTGTTATTGTGTTATTGACGACGAATTGTGAGTGTAATGCCATTACAGCGAAAGCCAGATCCAACGAGAACGCACTCAATGAAGAGACATTTTCACGAGGCTAAAACGAATCTTTGCCTTTATCCTTAGTATGGTCGCATATCAATTTGCGTCTCATAAAACGAGAAACTTTCATCATCAGACCAAATAATTTCTTCGCATCTGGGCTTTCGCTGTAACAGCGTAAAATATATTGTTACTGTAATGGTAACGTAAAACATTGATATGATGTGTAAAAGACATTCGGCATACAGTTATAAAGGCACCTACGAAGACAGCGCACAGCTATACACCGGCCACAATCTGTGGTTGATGTGAACCTTAAAATAAAAATTCATTCCAAAGACCGTAAAATTGAATTTTTTTTATAAAGACACATTTACTTCGCAGTATGTAAAATATTAAGTCACAAAATTCATTTCAAACCTTAAAAATAAGCCAGAGTTGACCTGAACTTCATCTTGTCGAGAGCCCATAGCCCTCTTGAAACATCAAATTTTGTTTGTTGTTTGCTGTAGTTGATATTGATCCTTGTATTTGCCAAAAATGACGAATGACATAGTGAAGATATGAACAACTAGACCGTATAAAACATTAAAAATCTCATGATCCTAATATCTAAGAAAAAAAAGAAAGAAACCCAAAATTAATCATTTTCTCATCTAAAACCCAAAAGCTCAATACTAAAACTCAGAAAATAAGAGAAAAAATTCTTAAAATTTTACCGGTCTGTTAAAAATTAAGTGAAGAAAAAAAAACTCTTTAAAAAAACTCAGCGCATCACATAGTGTTCAATATATTTAGCGTTTTTAACTTTCCAGCAGTAAATTTTCAAAATTGTATGCTCTTGATGGAAACAACCAGACTGGTCATAAATTCTCAATAACACAAAGACGACTGAAAGAACAGCCCGCAATGTATTGCACAACACTCGACGGAAAGATCTACCGTCAAATCTAGACTTAATGCGGAAGGCTTTACTCTTTATTCAAGTTTTCCTTCATACAACAGACTCGCAGGTTCCCGTACACCCATTTCCTATATTAAAACCTTGAATCATCACCCAAAAACAAATCATCGCCTTTCTCACATGGCTTTTATACATTTCTCCAGTGATCCTCTTAAGTTTTGGCCATTCTTTGTTGAGATACAGCTACGCCTCCCTCAACTTGCCTTACTCATAATTTTGTTAGTTTAAAAGCTAGAGATACGTCTCTGAGAGAACAGATATGGTTGCCAGGTGTTCCGTAATAATGGTCTTAACTCAAAACCAGTGAGGAGATATGCAGCAAAACACATAGCAATAGTCAGTCTGTGGCCGGATATTCATGTTTCAAAGCCGAGATTTTAAGAATAAGTTATCAACTGCAAAAAAAACAAAAAAAAAAACGAAAAAGAGAATTTTCACAAAGATATGTTACAGAGATGTAGTAAATCCGTCACGTCTGACTTGTAAAGGCAACGCAATCAGTTGGACGACAAGCAGTATTGTGAACAAAAGCAACAACAATAATAGAAACAATTTTCCATATACATAATAAGTATATTAAATAAAGTTTAAAGAAAAAGAAAAACAAAAAGGCTTCATTGGAGATTCGTCAAAATGTAAGATACTTCAGAAACGAGGTCAGAATATCAATACTTAAATACAATAAATAATTATCGCAAGCAAGAAGGCATCATCACCTTCTGATGTGGTTAACATTCGTTTTGCAGTGACGGACACGACGACAGCTCTTTGATTTGGAGGATTCAATAACTGGTGAATAAGAAGAAAAAAAACCCAACTTAGACCTCACTCATACTCCATAGTCGAGTGTAACCGAGGATGCTAGCTATAAAAAGAAACTGATCTTGTCAGAATGCTAGAATGAGGCTCTACTGCGTGCTCCCTTAGGAGTTGGGAAGGATTTTGGAATGAAATGGCCTGCTAGGGGGATAAATGATGTAGTCTGTGAGCTTGCAATTGTTCAAAGAGTGGACTATTCGTTTCTTCAAAGTAGCTGATTTTATCACTCACCATAGTTCATGAAATCGATGAGGAAATGTTCAAGTTATTTAAAATCTATTTCCCCTCATCACTCACCATAGTTCATGAAATCGATGAGGACATGGTCAAGTTATTTAAAATCTATTTCCCTTCATCACTCACCATAGTTCATGAAATCGATGAGGAAATGGTCAAGTTATTTAAAATCTATTTTCCCTCACTAACCTATCGTTGTTGTCATGCCCTAAATGCACATCTTGCCTTGCTCTTTCATGGCTAAAATGTCATCCAAATTTGACACAGCACTGCCTAGAACCAAACATTCGTATCGCTTGACCATCTTGATAGCCAAATGGAAATAAAAACGGTTCATGCAAAATTTCACAACATATGGAAGCCTTACTACAGCCAAAAGTATGGCTGAGCCTCGCCATTAAGTTCTCAAGGCCAACAAATACTTGCGTACCGGTGTTGAACGCGATGACACAGAAAATCAACCAATGAAGTCCAAACCAGCCCTTACAAAGTGGTGACATATTTCCTTTTGAACTCTTCACAACCAAAAAACTTGTTCATGGAATGAACGGTCGGAACATTAGCGCAGTAGTAAGAAGAAGGAGACGTATTATTTAGCGATTTTAAAGGTCTCAAGAATATGTGAATATGTGTCCAGGCACCGCCATGACACACCTCCAGCGCAATGCAACACCCTTGTGATCCCCAAAATCCCCCCAAATACGCTTTATTCCATTTTCCTTTAAAGAATTGATGAGTGCATTGTATCCTCTCTTAAAATGTAAGACAATTGCAACAAAAGGCAGTAGTATTCAGTTTGGAACTTGAAACGAATCCATCTTAGATTTTATTATAAAATTTGGCCAGAGTTCTTTCTCCTCCTGTAAAAGTTCCTGCATGACGTTTAAATCACATTTATGATACCGGGAATACTTTTTGAGAAACTTAAACTGAGGAAGTTACATTCCACTAATGAGCAAATCAACTGCTTGCCTGCCTTCATTTCAAATCATCGGTGATAGTACCAACTAGCTTAACTGACGTTATGGTCACATTTCAGTTCTTGCCATTGGTCACCATACGTTTGTAAAATAAGATTGCAAGTTTTGTGTTATGAATCTATTTTAAGAAAATCATAGAAATGATGGTAACATTTCACATAAGACAATTTTAAACTGGCCAGGGGAGTTACATTCCTCTTTGTTCTAAAACTATTGAAATGTCAGTAACAATAGTTTGTGGTATCACCCACAAAGTGTTCTGTACAAAGACATAGTATATTATAATGCATCATCATCAAACAAGTACGGAAATCTCGTTGGCTTGGCTGATATGATATCATCTGAAGTTGTGGAATCCTCGCTTGAGATCGGGCAATGACAACTCGTAGCTGCTGCCGCTGTTGTTGCTGGTGTTGCTGTTGTTTGTGTTTTGTTCTCCATCCGCTCTGCTGTGCTTGTCTTCCAGCAAAATCTAAAAGTGAAAGTGTGACAGGTGATGGAATTAGGAATGGCACTGTACTTTGATAGTGACAATGGTAGGTCGTCTTTCTCCTCCTCCTCCTCCCTCTCCTTTTTCCAAAATTAACATATCAAATCACTTGACATCAGACGTTTGACATACGCAAATTAGAACAAAGTAGCGTTGCAGAAACTGTGGTGTGGACTTGTTACACCTAAACTGAAACGAAGTTGCCCTATTCAAAACTTTGATTTTGATTTCAGAGATTTGATCCGCCTACTGGCAAAATCGCCACATCAGAGGTTTGATCCGCCAATTGGCAAAATCGCCACATCAGAGGTTTGATCCGCCAATTGGCAAAATCGCCGCATCAGAGGTTTGATCCGTCAATTGGCAAAATCGCCACATCAGAGGTTTGATCCGCCAATTGGCAAAATCGTCACATCAGAGGTTTGATCCGCCAATTGGCAAAATCGCCACATCAGAGGTTCGATCTGCCAATTGGCAAAATCACCACATCAGAGGTTTGATCCGCCAATTGGCCAAATCGCCACATCAGAGGTTTGATCCGCCGATTGGCCAAATCGCCACATCAGAGGTTCGATCTGCCGATTGGCTAATTCGCCACATCAGGTTTGATCCGCCAACCATTGATATCATAAAGTGATTTCTCTGCTTAAATATCATTGCCCATGTCATGTAAGAGTGCATTGGTTCTTTATACCATTTTCAGGAGGAGCCTTACAGTTCTACTGTATTTTTGAAAATGTCTTTTGTCAAATAATTGCAATTAGTAACGAGATATCATTTACAGCATGGATGCTTTGCTGTCCAATAATATGCAACACTTTCCTGCCAAATTACAAAATATTCAGATACGCCTTTTAATGAGATCGACAATGATATAATGGCCAAAAAAATATAATGTCCGTGTCGTTCTCTCAACGTACAACTACAGTTTTATATTAAGTTAATTTCTGTACCAATTTCAACCATAGTAAATGCTTGAACCTTTATTACACAGGAAAGCTTTAAAGGAATGAAAAAGGCATCATCTTGTGACGCCATTCAAGTGCATTAGAAAACAGGCTACTCGTTTTGATACCTTTTATAATTTAATTTTTAGAATAGCCCAGTCTTTAAAATTCACTCTTGAAGTTATATGGTTTTCAAAAGACACTGATGATAAGGCTAATGCCCGCTTTAAGAAACAAACAAGAACTGGAAAACTTTCAAACACATGCTGGGAAAGGAAAACGCACTGCGGCCATGGGGTGTGACAAAGGACTGCCCTCCGAACCGACATCTCTCTTGCCATATGCAGGGGTGGGGGCACTGCTTGTGGAGCTTTTCAAGGCCGACGCGTCCGTTTTGTTTGGGTTGGCATGATGCACTAGAGAAGGTAAAAATAAAAAGACAACAATTAACCATTACGGTACAGAAGTCTTACAATACAGAAAATTTAAAACATGCTGTTGGACAGAACAGAATAAATGAAAGAAAGGAAATACTACTACTACATCACTGCCGAAGACAATGAATAACGATGATGATAGTAATTAGTAATAGTATTAATAATGATAATCATAAGATGAAGAATGATAATGGTAATAACAACAATAATAATACTAAAAAATAATAATGATGATGATGATGATGATGATGATGATGATGATGATGATGATGATGAAAATGATGATGACGACTAATAATAATAATAATAATAATAATAATAATAATAATAGTAATCACAATCTTAATCATAATCAAAGGGTTTGAAGAAACTGCAATGTGTGGTTAAATCGTTGGGCTGACGAGTGCTACAACGGTTTATAAAACTAGTTAGGGTGTCAGCACAACTTCCACAGGACACGACAGTCAGGACTTTATACTTTACACGTTTACAAGTCAACATAGGCAGAGATGCATGCCAACTACAAAGGAGCCAAAAGAGGGACAAATGTGGAGATTTGGATGGAAACGTGAAGAAAAAGAGGGACACATCGTACCAAACTTGCAGCCACAACAACTTTTGTCCACTATCGCAAATGATGAAAACAAATAGCTACGTCCAACAAATATAGAATTTAGTGAATGAAGAATAAATTCTTCAGAAGAATTTGATTAAACTCCATGGATTTTTGAAAAAATAAGTGGGGGAAGTAAGGTTGGAAAGAGACTAAATGGAGGGACAACTGATATTTAAGCGGGGCAAATGCTGTTTTTGAGTTAATTTGAGGGATAGCCAAAATGAGGGACAATTGGCATCTCTGGAGGTGGGAGGGTTGGTAAAATAGGGTAGAGCACGCTGGATTCTAATTGAGTATCAAAGGTGGCAAGATTTATATCACCATTACATAGCTCCCTATAGAAGATTTTCCATACCCCCGAATCAGCTCTTCAGTCTCTGCTTTTAGCACTGTAGCCCCTTTCAGAGGTGGTTAGTAATAGAACGAGTACTGTCTCTAGTGCACTGTAATTAAGTTCAAGGTTGTGGTAACTATAAATGAGATGGGTGGTAGAGAGAGAGAGAGAGAGAGAGAGAGAGAGAGAGAGAGAGAGAGAGAGAGAGAGAGAGAGAGAGAG
>JAUEKT010295798.1:0-11212 GCA_031762655.1 Doris verrucosa | reverse complement strand
AATGATGTTGATACATTCACATTTTTTTCTGTCAAAAACCACTCATACTGATTTCTTATTTTTTCTGCATTGAAAAAAAATTCAAGACCCTCAATTTTTGGTTGGTGTTCTATTTGTGTTACAACAGATGTAAATGTCCTGAAAACTTTGATGGCCCAAGATGTCAGCAGCGCCGTCACAGCTTCAGTGGTTCCAGCATTGCTTTCTATGAGGCCCTCTCTATCTGCGCTAATGGACGCACAAGCTTTGAATTTATTACTACTCACAAAAATGGACTTATCATGTCCGGCATGTCTGAAATCAGTGGAGATGTGCTGAAGGTTACTGAACAATTTTACTGTTTTTAATTATTTGTTAAAAGACTATGGTCTCATTAGAATCATTTAAGCTCATGTTGACAGATAATGTTCAGTGGATAGGTTAAGGCCAAGAAACATCATGTAGTAATGGGTTTTCTTTAATAAGAGAATAAAGATTATGTTAATTTTTTATTGAAGAAAAGAAATTATGGCCACTTTTTAAGTAATCAAAGATGGAGTTTTGAAGAGAAATAAGACTATTAAATTTCCCCGACATGACACAACGTGATAAGAGGATATCACGATCTCATATTGATATGAACAGAGCACAAGGAAAGATTGATGTAGTGTGTCTTGATGGTTTTATTAGTCAATAAAGAATTGCCAGGAAGTTCTATACATTTTTTTTTAATTTGAATGATGTCATCTCCTTTTACTTCAGTTTTAATTGATTTTCAGTACTATGTTCATATCATTGCTACTGTAGAATTCCATTTGGCTAACTACAATTTTGTAAATTTTTTAGGAAACATTAAAAATTGAATGAAAGATTGTCTGCCATTACCTTTTTCCTTCATATGATTATTCATTCTGTATAGTTTTAATGTGTATTCACTTTTTTCAATTGAATGCGTGTCTTCGTGTCTATTTTATTTGCCAACATAACACTTATGCTTTTTTCGGAGTTAACTGTTTAGAATTCTGAAGAGACGGATATATTAAGTCTGTTTATGCCTTTATTTCAGGACAGAGATGATTACATGTTAGTAGAGCTGGTGAATGGCTACCCACAACTTCGTGTGAATTTAGGAGCAGGAGAAGTGAGTAATGTTTAGACATGCTGGAAAGTTTGTCACTGATCTGATTTTGACGAAGAACAGCTGATGGCTATAATAAGAATTCATAATTTTCTTTCAATGTAGTTGTCTTAAGATTAAATAAATTTTTATGCCATTATTTATGCCATTGAAATTTTATTTAATGTTAGCCAGTTTCAACAAATTCAATTCAATTCAATTCAATTTAACAATATTTATTCAGTCAATGGAATGGATTATATTGAAAATTTTCATGATCATGAAGGTGTTTGAATCATGGTACAATAAACTTACACTCTTACACGCTTTCAGGGGAAAAACATTAATAACTATTAGAGAAGAGTAATTTCAATGATGATAATGATAAGAATACTGAATTTTTGTAACAAATGCACAACAATAGCAAAATACTGGCAGTGATAATACTTAAGATGATAGTCAAGTGATAACAAGGATGATTGTGATTATGGTAACAGCAACATTAATGAAGATGATAATGACAATGGTGGTAATAGGATATTGAAAGTTGGATAAAATATTATGAACATTGATGGAAAGGTCGGGTTTAAAACATTTTTGTATCTATCTATTGAAAGGCCTAACTGCTTGTGGGTATGTAGTATTGAGAAAATGAGTTATGTTAGCATATATACATTGTCACAAAAATTAAATATCTTTTGCCATGTCATGAAAATTATATAAGACTGATGAAAAGTATAACTATTCAATACAATGGAAAGAATATAACTTTCAAACAAAATATATGTAATTTGACAATTTCTTTTTGATTTTATAGACTGAATTTCATTTCACAAGACCATATTTAAATTCAGTACAATGATATTATTTAAAAAGAAATAATTACCATCATGAATTAGACAAAAACTACCATTGGGCTCCTACCTAATATATGTTTCCCAAGTGAGTTAGTCCAAGCAGTGTAAATGGAATGCTGCAAGCAGACTTCAAAGTTAGTATCTGTAGCTTATTGGGCAATGTCCTCCTTCCACAGTCAAATTATGCAAATGATTGGTTCTTGTCGAAAGCATAATTTTGGAGGATTTCTTTTGTGTTAAGACTTGTCGATGAATATTTCTTCAAATTCTAGCACTCTCTTTGGTTATTTGTTTGTGTTTTTACCTTCTTGAATATAAAGCTTATTTTGATCACGTATGTATAAAAGGTTCATTCTAAAACTGTATGTTTCGATCTCTATCTTCAGCTTATACTCACTCTGGATGAATCTCATTCTACAAGGGCTTTAAAGCTTGACGATGGTAAATGGCACCATATCGACATTGACAAAAGTGGAAAGGTGAGATGTTTTTACAAGAGGATGGGAATCATGTTTGTGGTCTCTATTTATGTATTTACTTCTTATTCTATCAGTTTAATGATATGCTTTCACATTTTTGCTATTGTTTTGACTAAAGAATCTTAATTATTAAGAATCTTAATTATTTTTAACTATAAATTCATAAAGATCTGCATACCCAATTTCTCTCCAGAGTGATTCTATTTTCAATCATATTACATTTTGTAAGGGATAAATAACAACCACTTAACATGATGGAGTTAACAGTGTGATGGAATATGAATGCATTAGTCCCCTGTTGCAATCCCAGTTGGAAATACAACAGGAGGAGGAAAAGAGAACATATCTGAAGTTTACAGGAGTTGTTCTAAAAGTCAATTGCTTTTTATGTATGTGACTTTACCAACACAATACAGCTTCAAGTAGCATTACATGGTATAAAAAAATAAGTTATGTTGGACAAATGTGTTTGATAGGAGGGTTTTATCACAATTGAATGAAATACAGAATAAATGTATGTATACATAGAGACATATTATTATTATATTGCCTTTTATATAGTTTCTAATTTCCTTAAAAGCCATTTATGAAAATGTGCAGATCACCTGAAAGTCTTTTCCTCAGCATTATTGACAATGTTTACTGTTGTGAAATTGAATATTGGTACTTTTTGGGGGAACGACAGTAATTATTTTACACCTTTTTCTTTTAAATAATTTTTGGTGTTTTTTTTTTTAGTTAAAGCACTTTATCTCATCTTGCATGGGTGTGTCATGTAATGTTTTCACTCCAACTTTCTTTTCTATATCCCTCTACAGAATGTCATGCTTACCGTTGACAAGTGTACTTCAGGAGAAGTGGAAGACAACAGATTAAATGACACGTCTTGCAGCATTAGTGGGATAATTCCTGGCCCAGACATCCTCCTCAATACACAAGGCTTCCTTCAGATAGGAGGAGTTTATCCCCACACAAAAAATGCCTCATCTTTTCCTTCCATTCAGCCTAAAGGCTTCTCAGGGTGTATTAAAGATCTAATACACAATTCAAAGGTAATATGACATGCAGTGAGACTGATGCATAAATCAAGGGTAATATAACATGCAGTGAGACTGATGCACAATTCAAAGGTAATATGACGTGCAGTGAGACTGATGCACAATTCATAGGTAATATGACATGCAGTGAGACTGATGCACAATTCAAAGGTAATATGACATGTAGTGAGACTAATGCACGATTCAAAGGTAATATGACATTCTGTGAGACTAATACACAATTCAAAGGTAATATGACATGCAGTGAGACTAATGCACAATTCAAAGTAATATTACATGCAGTGAGACTGATGCACATTTCAAAGGTAAGATGACATGCAGTGAGACTAATACACGATTCAAAGGTAATATGACATGTAGTGAGACTAATGCACGATTCAAAGGTAATATGACATGCAGTGAGACTAATGCACGATTCAAAGGTAATATGACATGCAGTGAGACTGATGCACATTTCAAAGGTAAGATGACATGCAGTGAGACTGATGTACAATTCAAAGGTAATATGACATGCAGTGAGACTGATGCACATTTCAAAGGTAAGATGACATGCAGTGAGACTAATGCACAATTCAAAGGTAATATGACATGCAGTGAGACTAATGCACAATTCAAAGGTAAGATGATATGCAGTGAGACTAATGCACAATTCAAAGGTAAGATGACATGCAGTGAGACTAATACACATTTCAAAGGTAATATGACATACAGTGAGACTAATGCGCAATTGAAAGTTAATATGACAGACAGTGAGACTAATGCACATTTCAAAGGTAATATGACATGCAGTGAGACTAATGCACATTTCAAAGGTAATGTGACATGCAGTGATACTAATGCACAATTCAAAGGTAATATGACATGCAGTGAGACTAATGCACAATTAAAAGGTAATATGACATGCATTGAGACTGGATCTTGTGACCCCTGTGGGTTGCATGGGATGCCAGTACTTGATGATTGAATGTGACCTGGAGGTGGAGACTTGATTCCAGACTGCCAAAGAGCTTAAAGCATTTTTTTTTTATCACATGATGTAATCATCCTGTTATCAAATCTATCAGTAGCCACCCACATGGCCTGTTTGTAAGCTTTTCTTTAAACAAAATTACTTTGAAAAATGGGTTATGTCAAACCTAGCATTGCATGGATCAGGCATGCGTTAAGCTTTTACACAAGAGTAAGATTGATCTTCTCGAAGATGATTCATATAAAATGAGTAGGATCTTAACGATAGACATTCAGTAAGTAGATCTAGACATATCTAGCAAGAATACAGATTGGATAGAGAAGTCACTTCCTTTTTGCATGTTATTTAAATTATTGATCTTTTATAGTACTTCCCTCACCTTTGGAAGTCATTTGTCCAAATATGATTGACTGTAGGGTCGCAATTTTTCTCTCTTGAAATGTTATGGTCAGGCGAAGAAGATGGAGATGCATCAATCAAATTCACTTGTGTATTTGGATGAGAAAGCAAATATAGATGATAGGTGCAAGTTAAAAAGTAGTATTTATTGAGGGAGTCAGTGGGAACGGAAGAAAACATTCCTTTACCTGAACCATTTCCTACAGCGCGCCCGACCAGAACTCAGGCAGAATACCCTACATCCTACTCTTGCACTTATGTATTCAAACATAGTTTTTTCAACAGCGGTACATGCCTGTGGAACAAGATCCCATTCTCAACAAGAAAATTGCTGTCCCTTACTATTTTTCAGAGTGAGATCAACAAATTGACCCTAAGAGAGACATATTAAAACTGTAATTAAATTTAGGACATGGAACTTAACACTAAGTTTAGACCAGATTCATAATCAACCGTTAGTGTTGCTAAATCTTAAATATAGAACTATAGAATTAGAACTATAGAATTGAAAGCTGAAGAAACCAATCATATTTTCAAGTAAGCTCAAGAAAATAAAACGTGTGTGTGAGGAATAAAATATTCACCCAGTCAGTCATTACATTTTTAGACAGTCCTTTTTAAACAGATCAAAAATAAACATCTATTAAAAATGACTTTGCTAACAAAGGTGAAATCTTGATTTCTCAGCTGTACGACCTCCACTACAAAAAACTTCCTGGTTGGAACTCGGGTGAAAACCATTGCCCTAGGGAAGATGGCATATGCCAACCCAAGGGCAATGCTGTGTGTGGTGAGAGGGCAGACTGCGTGTCAGAATGGAAGCCACAGGCCAGGGTGGTCCTTTGCCAGTGTCACCCTGGCTGGCACGGGGACAAGTGCCATGAAGGTGAGGCCCAGACACCCCCCCCCCCCTCTTATGCCAACCAGCTGTGCTATTTGGAAAGTGTTATATACTTGTAGAGCATTGGCCAGTGTAGTGAGATTTACTTTTTTTAGCAATGAAAATTTATGTTGAACAAGGGAAAGAAGAATTAAAGATTATCCGGTAATCGTAATTAATATAGGCCTTTTGTTTCCTCTTACAAGAATCAGTTATCTTATTTGGAGGTTTGTTTATATATCGGTAGAACATTGGCCAGTGCATTGAAATGTACTGGTTTTTAAGCACCAGGGATATACATATACTAGATATACTCCATGAATAATAACTTTACCTCCGTCACATCACTTGATCCAGGTGAAGATGGGTACTGCATAGCTTTAGCTAAAAACATATATTGCAATTCATAATCGCCATATTCAAAAGGTAATGGATGGAAATCTGACACCATCCTCTTGATGCTACAGAAACCAGGATAAATTCTAGCCATATAAACCAATCAACTGAATATGACCTCTTAATTCATGAAAAAATGATGTAATATTTATTAGCGGTGTAAGTAAGAAATGACAACTGGCTTAGACACAAACGAATGAAAGTGGAAGAAAAAGAATGGGAAAATATGTCTTAAAATTTCCCTGTGCCTCTGTTTTGCCTTCCAGAAAGCATAATTAAAGACTATGGGACTCAAAGTTTCTTCAAATGGGAATTGACGGCAGACGCCATCGACCAGGCGGCCAGGGAGCTCAGCCTGCAGATGATGTTCCGGACCAGGCAGGCAACAGGCACCCTCTTTGCCATGACAAGTGTCAGCAAGAAAACCATCCTGCTGCAGGTGACTGTTTATGTGTAAAATAGTACAAAAGGGCCAGGCGATCGGAGAGATACGGTCACTTCATCCTGAGTAAAATTCATATGCTGAGGCATGGGTCAAAGTTTGCCGGCTACAGCCGGAAATTCAGCAAATCGAAGTTTTCGAAATGGCCTTGCCGGCAGATCGATTGTTTGGCCTGGCCGACATATACACATCGGCGCTGAAACGGCAAATGCCGGTAATATTTACCCAGAGACTTATTTGGGCCTATACTAATGAAATGTGTAGTAAGTACAAGTAGGTAATGTAGAATGGTTTATTTTTACTTTGTAACTTATATAATCCGAAAGGCAAATTTATCTTGTCTTTTGCGCGGATTGACATTTTCAGGCAAATTGTCATTAGGCAAAACGTATTTCAGGCAAACTGACTCTCTTCAACTTTGACCCATGGCCTGAGGTGATGGTGTCTCTTTCAAGTCTCTGGCACCTGGATCCCAAGAGAAAATATTGAAAGAAGTGTGACAGGCTGTGGTACTGAGACTCACCGTCAACTGCTGTTCAGACAAACTGGGATGCATATCAGCTGCCATTAAACAACCTAGTCAAAAGTCTACAAGCGAATGACGAAAAGTACTGTTGCCGAGTTTATTTCAAAACGCAATTTAAAGAAAAAGAGAAAGTTGAAAATATCAGAATATTTTACATGACAAAATGATAGATGTAATGCAAGATGCACTCACCAAAGACAGATAATGAATTGCAAAAATGCAATGAAAGTTTGAATTGAGGAATGAGAGCACACCACAAGTAAAAATATAAATTGAACGTGAAATTCACATGGATTAGTAATCTGGTTGTGTGAGTAAAATCATGAAACTTTGAACTCTACTTCATTTTGCCTCATTGTCTCATATCATACATACATTGTTTACTAAAAGCCTTAGACCGGGTATTAATCACAATGACCTGAAAGCAGATCGACACAATCAACTAGGATGTGGTGCATCATACAATGACTTGTATAATGAAGAGTGTGTGAAACATAAAAAGACTAACTAATGTGGTGTGATTATTTAGACCTCTCTCCGACTTGTGGCCATTAAAGTGCTTAATGTTTCCTCTCAACCTGTCTTATGTACCAAATCATTTAACGTGCTACAGAAGTGGAGAGCAGTTTCAGCGTCTTCTACGCTCACGTCCCCCCGATGACTGAACAGCCATGGGAAAGAGTAAGAGTAAGTAAGATGTTTTGATGGGGGTATCAGTCAATCATCTCTTAGTTTTAGTTTTCATTTACACTGATTTGCACAAGTATAATCCTACCTATATATTACCTTTCGAATTTTAATTTGTTAACCCCCATCCCCTTTCCAGTTGTTTCTTATGACACACTATGGCTCATAATGTGATTTCTTTGTCACTCAAGAGGCAAATTATTAGAGAAATGGAAATATGGACATCTTCAAACTATTCAGAAAACGAGATTTAAACAATCATAGCAATTACAGAAAAACTACCACCTTTCTATACAAGGAAAATGTTCAACAGAATTAAAGAGAATAAAGGACATGATGATAAATTGAGATAATCAAACAAGATTCAAGAAAAACACATCAAGGCTCATGGTGGAACGATACTTGAATGGAGCTCAACACAAAGATATGTATGAGCGAGCTTTTGATGGCACTGATAGAGAAACATTATGGAAACCTATGAGTATTACAGAATTCCGACGAAAACTATAAATCTTGTGACATCGTCATATGAGGGGACAAAATGCCAAGTCTTCCACAAATGAAAACTTTCAGAACAATTTCAAGCAAAAACAGGAATATGACAGAGATGCCTCCTCTAATATTTCTACTTTATCACTGCTACTGACTGAGTCCTGAAAGAAACTACAAGGAAAAAGGAACTGTACAATTAAGTTAATGGGAACAACTGGACGACTTGAATTTTACTGAAGATCTAGCACTATTATCACACATCCACTTACAAAAGAAAACAAAGATTGAAGATCTCTACAGCATTTCAAAGAAAGATGGCCTTCGCATCCGTAAAAATGAGTCCAAAATAATTAAGATCAGAAGAGCCGCTCCAAAGGACACAAAAATGGTGGAGAACACATCGCTAGAAAAGTGGAAGCATTTATCGACATGAGAAGTGAAGCAAACAAGGAGGTGGAAATGAAGCTGACATTATGATTATGGAAAGAATTGGAAATGTGAAGAAAACCTTATCTGGCCCCAATTCCAGAAGATATGGAAAGCAAAGAAAGATCCAAATGTAAAATCAGTTCTATAGTATGCATATATGGTTGTGAAAGATGGAAGACAACAATAGGAACAATGAAGCTTGCACAAGCATTCATAAATTATTGCCTTGGGAAAATTCTGAAAATCAAGTGGCAAGACAGAATAAACACAAAGTGATGTGGGACATGGCAGGACAACGCATGGAGTTGGACAATGGTTGATGGAGACAACACTGAACACACCCTTCAAAAAGTTGAAAACAGCATTGCCAGACAGGCATTACAATGCAACTCACCCAGAATGAGAGGCAGGGAAAGGCAGTGAGGGGCACAGAGGCATTGTATGGAAAAAGACCTGCAGAGACCTGAGAAATGGGAAAATGCTTGTCTATGGCATGTATTCAAATAAAGGGAAATGACTTGATTAACTAATAGCATTATGGGGATGGAGAAGATAGAAAAGAAAAAAATATTGAATGGAATATCGTGTTCCAGAACATTAATATCTTAACTTTCAGAGAACTACTTACCTTTGGCAATGGTCAGAGCAGGGGACCATTGAGATCTTAATATATCCAAGCAAATACTCCCATTGCTGTTGATATTTGGATGGTATATCCTTGTGGTAAAACTAATCTGTAACAGAAGCAGCAAAATCCAAAAGTAAATTTTATTCTCATCAAAATAGATTTGTTCTCATTTGACTTACTAAGAAAACATATTTATGTCTTTTTCCTTTCCTTTGCCATATTTCTTTCCTTGTGGCTTTCCATCTACAAATACAAGTTAACAATTTCACATTATTTACTGCCCAGTCCCTGATTAATGCAAAGTCCTCAGTTCTGCAGACTTGTGGCATGATTCTGTGAATAATAAAGGACTTCAAAAGCCTGCTAATCAGAAAACGAAAAATAGAAAAGAAAAAGTCATTTACAGTGGCATTCTTGGATAGTGGTAAAGTATTAGGCAATCGACACATGCTTACCATAAGCAAGAAAATTTACTTCTTTTGCATCATAAATCCAAGATGAGGATTGGTACAGTTTTGGCTGTGAAGTTACTCTGCCACCTATTAGTATCGCATTGAAAACAAGGGACAGATAAAAATTTATAACTATCTGCTTCATGCTATATAATCCACAATAATTTCTAGCCCTGTAAGAAGATTGGCTTGAATGACTTCCTATAGCTCCTTCAAGGTCTTGTCTAAAGAGCTGAGCATCCCTCCCTCCTGCAATTGAAGCACAATATATAATGAAAAAACACTTCCTGGACCGGATGCTTGCCTGATGCAGGGTTTACTCCCCAGCTACTGGCTCTTCCCTATTTCACTCAAGAGTTAATCTTTTTGGTTGAGGAAAGAACCCCGAAAAGGTTGGGTGAGATTTAAACTTAATACTATTTCAGATCTATAGTCTCATGCTCATACCACTTTGCCACCTTCATGCTGGTAAAAGTACGGACATTAGAGATACTTTTTGCTTGATACATTACAAAATTATGGTTGCCATTATCACATTTCAATCTGAAGGGGATTATTACCTTTACCAAAATAATTTTCACTGAAAAAGAAATTGGACAAACATTTACCTTTGGAGGTTTGAAGGGATAATCTGTAGGGAAGGTTATCGTGAGAAAGAAAACACCTCCTTGATATGGACTGTCAGGCTAGAAGTAAATACAAATGAAACAAAAAAATGTATGATGATTTCCATTATTAAACGAACACAGTCAGATGTTATTATTGCCATTTCAAGTTAACTTTGTTTCTGCTTAAACATTAGGATTGATGGATCAAGGAAAGAACCCAGATTAAGACCAAGTTGGTTCAAAATTAGTTTTAAGGTTTTGGCCCGACACATATCCTGTGGTCTAAAAATAAATATAAAAAAAACAACGATGCCAACCAATTTCGTGGGCGAAAAAAATTACATAAACTGATGATGATTGAAGATAAAATTAGAATTACAGTAAACAAGAATAGAAAAGAAAATCAATACTGAAGGGTTATAACAATGACTAGGGATCAATAAAAGGGTTCTTTCTGCAATTATAACCCTAAAACTAAAAAAAACCTATCTTATAGATCACTGATATTTCTCGAGGATTCAGTCTAAGATTAAAAAGTGCAGACCCCCCCCCCCACAACTTTTGAATTCCAAACATGGCTAGATTTGAGGGAAAGTCAAAGCACAATATCAAGTGAAGGATAAAGCTATTTAAGCAGGCGACTTTGCACCCATGCCTGATGCATCATACTGAAAGATACAGTAGAACACACTTACATGTATAATGAACACGCTTGAAGCGAATTGACGGCTATAAAAAACGCGTGTCCATGTGCCGTTTTTTCTCCCTCTTTATTTCACTATTTTTTTCACGCCTGTAGCGAACAAGCAATAA
>JAUEKT010295687.1:0-11215 GCA_031762655.1 Doris verrucosa | reverse complement strand
GAGAGAGAGAGAGAGAGAGAGAGAGAGAGAGAGAGAGAGAGAGAGACGGAAAGAGTTATGTACCTACTATGAAGACAAGGCCGAAGTAAGATTAAACGTATTGATTCCATTTGGGCTTCCAGCTTCCTTGTACATGGCAAAGATGGACAGAGACACGGACTGGCAATCTGGCAGCAGGCGGACAGGAGAACACACACACACGCACACACACGATCACACACATATACACACACATACGCTTGCACACGCATGGCTAGACAGATGATGGATGAAAATGGCGCATCGACCTAAAGTGCAGCCATCAACGGTGAGATGAATACACTCATGGAATTTGTACAAATATTTTGTTGTGACTTACTTGACTTGGTTCCTTTCGTGGCTTGTGGAATACAGATCCTCAGCAACAGACCTTTAATATTATTTAAAGTAAAGTCCCTTCTATGCCTTAACATACCCAAAGAGCCCGAGCTTATCGCGGTTTCTTTAGCGTCAAGTGGAACAGATGATACAAGACCGTCGCCTGGATATGGCGCTAGTCTATCACAGGTTTTACTCCCCAGCCCTTGCTGGAATTCAATTACATCTGAGTCGAGTGAAACAATATTGGAGTAAATACACAATGATCGTGGATGAGATTCGAACCGCCTTAACCACTCGGCCGCCTTGCCTCCTTAACAGACCTCCAGCGCATTTGATTTCGGGCTGCCTTCTTCAACGTATCTCATGTCCGCCTTCAAGCCCTCATCTCCTCTTCACAGGTTCTTCTCCATGTCATCTATGGGCGGCCTACTCTTCGCATGCCCTGAAGGTTCCATTCTAGTGTCTGGCCTTGACACACCCAAAAAGCCCGAGCGTATCCCGGTTTCTGTAGCGTTAAGCGGAACAGATGATACAAGATCATCGCCTGGATATGGTGCTAGTCTATCGCAAGGTTTACTCATTTATACCCGAGTCGAGTGAAGCAAATAAATTCTCTTGCTCAAGGAAAATACACGATGGTCGCGGATGGTATTCGAACCACGTACCTCTCGGTCAGCAGTCCGACGCCCTAACCACCCGGCCTCCTTAACAGGCCTTTATCCCACTCAATTTTGGACTGCCCTCTTCAGCGTGCCCCGTTTCTGCCCACAAGCCCTCATCTCCTCTTCGCATGGTTGTCTCCAAGTCATCTATGGGCAGCCGACTCCTCACATGCCCTGGGGATTCCATTCTAGCGTATGGTGTGTATGATGTCGTTTGTGGGCTTGCTTAAAATAAAACCAATCCACCTCCATTGTATGCGAGTAATTTATTGTAGGACAGGGTCTTGTTTTGTTTTTCCGTACATCAATTTTGCTGATATTATTTGATCTAATTTAAGGAAAACTCCATAATGTGTAATGACGTTTGCAAACGATGAGTTTACCACCTTTAATAGTGCGTGTTTGTCATTTAGTCAATAGTCCTTCAATTTAATTTAAAGTTATTATGCTGGAAAGCTAGAGACATTCAGATCTTGCCATCATTTGCAATTACAATATTTTCAACTATCCCATTCCCATAGGGACCGCGAAATCAAGTTGAAAAATCAATGTTCGCAAAATGCTCAAATGAGAAAAAACCCAATAAAGGACAAAATACCAAACTAAAAAGGCCAACTAAACAATAAAAAACACCACCACCACCACCACCACCACCACCACCACCACCACAACAACAACAACAACAACAACAACACAAACAACAACAAAACAAACAAACACAGCATAACAAAATGCTTTATTAGCGTTTAAAATAGGAATAAATTTGGATGGCGAAAATTCATAGTAAAAAGCGCTAAACTAACAGAGGCAATGAATTAGAATAACATTCTAAAGACATATAACGATACCATTGATTCGTTTACACATTGAATACGACATCGATGTGAAAACCGTTTAGGATGTCAAGACTGTAAAACCATGAGAACAAGGAGACGATGATTTCTGTTCATGGAAGCAAGAGCCGTTTCACAGTAAATTGAGAGTCAGAAAAACAACAACAACAGAAATCCAATTAAGGCTATCAAAAAGACATAAGTATTATTTAGAAGTGTTGCCTCGGGATATAAAATATTAGGCTTAACCTTGAGAGTAGACTTGAAATAGAGAAATAAAATCACATTCGAATCATAAGTAATGTAAAAACAAGATTATGAGTTAGTCAGTGAGGATCTTCGCGTGAGTTGCTTCCCTTCAAATCCCAAGTCTGTATCCCAATGGGTCTCTGTTTTTAGCGATTGTTCTCAAACCGGTCAAGTCTCTTCTGGTTTGGAGTTGGTCACAGCTGTTGGTGGCATTGTAGTTGTAGAGTTGGAATATGTATGGTCACGAGAAACATCAAACGAGCTATAAAGCAGTGAGGTTAGGTGCTTGCAAATCCCTTGTACGTCCCACAATGGGACATGCAAGGTCAGCCTGGGACTCTCACGTGGCAGAAGACATCAACAGTTTGGAGAAGGTCCAGAGGAGAGTTGTGTGATGGATTGCGAATGTATATCAAGGAAAAAATGATTCACAAATCTTAATGAAGACTCTTGGCCTGCTTAAAGACATTGATAAAGTTGAAGTTACAGTCCTTTTCTGACACAAATACAAGCCCACATACTGTACATAATTTATTATTTATCCCCCAGCAGGCCAATTCATTACACAGTCCTTCTCAAATCTCTGGGAGCATACAGTAGACTTTCCTGTTATGCAATTCATTCGTAAAAAAAAAGAAAGAAAAACAAGCAAAACAACAAAAACAACAACAACAAACAAAACAAGACAAACAAACCACACACACTTTTTTTTATTCTCGAAGTGAAATTAATTTTTAGGTTTTTAGTCGAAAACCTAGGGTTGCCGTACATCAGCGCCCCACAAACAACGCAGTCACAGCGTCCCTGAGGGGATCCGAACTTGCTATCTACCGCATGCAAGCCTAGTGTTTAACCAGCATTCTCACAAGATCGTTCTCTGCCTAAAGTTGGGTACCTCATTAAACCTGAGTGGGGTAAAGCAATAATTGGACATATTTCCTTGTTCAACAACACTGAACGTATACATGTATTACAACTTGCGGTTTGTAAGACGTGATATAGTAATGTATTTTTGGTGAAGCTTGCAATTGTCCGAAATTGAAATTAATGTGAAATAAAGTTCCTTCTAGGCCTAGACAGACCCATAGAGCCGGGGCTTATCCCGGTTTCATTAGCGTTAAGCGGAACAGATGAT
Source organism: Doris verrucosa (assembly GCA_031762655.1). Classification (NCBI taxonomy): domain Eukaryota; kingdom Metazoa; phylum Mollusca; class Gastropoda; order Nudibranchia; family Dorididae; genus Doris; species Doris verrucosa. Next base: position 7,976 of record JAUEKT010295687.1, on the reverse strand, counting down.
GCAAGATCAACTCCTGGACAGGACGCTAGTCTATCGCAGGCTTTACTCCTCAGCCACTGCTGGTACTCAATTACACCTGAGTCGAGTAAAGCAATTGGAGTAAGTTTTCTTGCTCAAGGAAAATACACGATGCCCGCGGCGGGATTCGAACCCGGTACCTCTCGGTCACCAGTCCGATGCTCTATCCACTGAGCCACAGTGCCTCTTTAATACCCATATTGCTCAGTGTAAAATTTATAGTGTTTAACTGAGCGCAAACAGATCAATTTCTGCGTGTCCATAACATGAAAAAACTTATGGAGATTTTGTGATGGATTATGTATATATAGCGACTATTTAGGCATGCAGGCTCGTGAAACATGATCTCCTGATTTGAATTTCTGATCATAGCGAACAGAGAAGTTATGAGTTAGAGTGTTGTTAGGGCCATTAATAATAATACTTAATGACATTCGATAACTTACGTAATATGTTTTGCACGATGGTGCTCTTTGGAGCAATATTTTAAATGCCTCTAGATCAGCAGTCCTTTTAAGGTTAATTTAAAAAGATGAATTTTAGTGATATATATATATATATAAATATATGAGAATTCAATCTTGGTATCTAGGACTCTAAGCCCTCGCCCGGATTAGTGGTGATGCGGGTTCCAAGAGGCTATCTACTCCACTGCCAAAACTTGCTAATTAGCTACAGTTTAATAGAACTTCTTTTTACTGTAACAAAAAACGTAAGTCACGTGATGGCTTACTGCATTATCAACAAAACGGACTCGATTTACTCTTATTTTGTGATCAGGGGAAGAACGCGATGAGGAAAAATACATGACGTATGGTTGAAGTGAGGACATAAGACTGGATTTTGTGATTGTGACACTATGCAAACTTTGTTTATCATTTGCCTTTCCTATGCCTAATCTCGTGCTACCTTGTGACATAGAACGTTATCGCTTCAAGAATTCTTTTGGAACTATAGCCCTCAATTCAAAGTTTTGCAACACAAACCATCATAAATTTGTTAATGTATACTTTTAAAATGCTTTCAGCACATTGTCTTAGATTTTCAAAGTTGCCTCGGAAGATCTTCTTAAAGAGAAACTTACGCAATCTGCCGTTATGACCTTCTTTTATGGAGAGGTCTAGTTACTTTCACCAAAGAGAGTAGAATAGTAGATATATAGTAGGTATGGGCACTATAATCCCCTTTGCTATCATTATCAAGTGTTTGGTACTACAAAATTCCGTCAATGTGCCAATAATCATTATTGTGTTGAGCCGAATTACTGATCAGAGCAGCACGTTATATAACCAAGTCAACGGCTAAAAGTACATGCAACACAATATAATGACCATAACATTTCATTCTACCAAGAGTTCCCTTGCCCTACTGTGTCCGTTCTCTGCTGACCCAAATACTCTAATCACAGGTCTAGCGGTCATCGGCACTGTGTAATCATCAGGAATAATATTATTATGGTGATGGTTTTGTAACATTGGTGGTTTGGAGGGAAAGTGGCCAGGTGGACTATTGTTAGTCCAAATCTTTCCCCTTATTTGGACGCGTTCCTTCTCATAAATGAAAGTTTATACGAAGAACAAACTACCCCAAATTTATTACCTTATTGACTATGAGAACACAGCGCGACAAAAATAGCGTTGTCTTAGTAGCACTATCTTCTCGTAATGAAGTTGTATAGGAAAAATTTATGGTAAAATGTATGTCAACTGTTTTAATGTTATACACAATCTGTTCACAGACGTATTTGGCATTATTTGTTTAGTTTTATTTAAGGAACATCCCCAAACTACTCCTTCCCCAGGAACACTGACGATATCTTGCCATACTTTTGGTACCACAGAACTATGGGAACGATTTCACTACACACTGTAGAGAGTTGATAATCTGTTTCTGCTCTTTTAAAGTCCTCATGATGAATTTTGTCAAAAATGCCTTCTGTCTTTGAAATCGATCTAGTAAATAATGTCGGCGTCTTGACCGATGGGACCATGACTGCGGGGTCACGGGGTCATGGGGTCTAGTGTTAAACTCACAAGATTCCAACAGTAACCAGCCTACAGCAAAGGTAATCCTTGAGATTCAAACGAGCCTTGGCATTGAAGGGAGGGCCCCATACCCAAATGTGCATGGGTCCTCCGATCGCCTTGGGATCAAGCCGCAGGACCCCCGCAACTGGCGACCCACCTGAGGCTTACGAAGACAAGACTGCGAAATAAGAGGAGACGTCAAGAAGAACTGTTTCTGAAAACAGGCCAGGAGAGTAGGACCTAGATGCGGAATAATCTTAAATTACAGTGACATAAGTCGTATTATTGTTAACAACATAATATTTGATTTTTTTAAAAGTATACAACGAAATATAGAGCGAATAAAATATGAAAACATGTATTAAAATTACATTTAACCTTTCCGCTTTAAGGAAAGAATAACACTACTTTATGATAAAGAGTCTTTAACTTTTGTATTCCGCCTTTCCATTAAATTTGTTTTGTACTGTAATTGTCCATGAGTCTGGCAGGAAAATATAATACTGAAGGGCAACGAGAAAATTTCGTATTCTTTTACTATAATTTTCTGCTCAAACAAATACAAAAGAAAAAAGTCCAAACCAACAAGTCTTGAGTCACAGCCAGTGTCAGTGAGTACACTATCGCAGTCTCTCTAACAACGTATCTCTGGACGGCTATCGAATCCAGGTTTCCTGGATGTTTGGGTGCGACTTCTTCATCTCCCCTTGTCTCTCACCCCCCCTCCCCACCTCCTCTAGACACAGCTCTCAACTCCCGCCACCTCCCCTCCCCCTTCTATGCCCCACCCCTTTGTATCACGCTTTCGGGTCAAACTCCTTGGTTACATTTGGACTGGCTTAGTTCTTAATGTAAGCGGGTTTTTTATTTTTCCAGGGAGGTAGTGGTCAGCGGTAACAATTGGAAAACGCCGATGAGGAATTTTTGCGTTTTGAAACCATTCTGTTCCAGAACGTTTTTAGAAGTATACAGAAAAATTGCAGTTTTCTCAAAACCTTCTTTTGGAGCATTATTTTCTAAGTAATTTGAACATTTTAGGTACCGGTACTAGATGATGTGCTTTTCTTTTGTTGAACAGTATTATCTACGCTATAGAAGAAAGAATGCAAGTCCCCATGTGTAATCAAAAGGAAAGAATTCAATAAAGACGAATGAAACCCGTCAAGGTACCCCATGTCTTTCATTGTCATGAGGTAAACCACATTGTAGCCCTTTTCGCCTGTTTCTCATTCGCAACCGCCTTCACCCACACACCCACACACATACTCACAGACGGCCACCCATGAATGATTGAAAGGTGCATTTACTGAACAAAAGGCAGCTGCTAGCCTGATGCCTGACAAGTAGTGATTCAATTAAAATGTTCCACTCAAGTTTTTAAGATTCTACGACCTACGCAGTTTGCGTAATTGACGAACTCCCTGTCTAGAGTTATTTTCCAATCAGTACACCGAGATAACATATGTGTAGGTAAAACGGTAAACAGTATTTTAAATGGCTTTAATAGTGACGAAGTACACTTTTGACATAGAAATTTAATTCAAGTCAAATTTGGAATTATGCTATTACAAAATAGTGATAGCGATTAAGACAACGGTCGAATTTCTATAATGATATGGATTTATGGGCTTTCAAACTGTATTGGGCTGGGGACTGGGGTGCAGTTGTAAAGTCATGGACTTTGGGCCGTGAAGAATCCTACGGGGGCTTGAACCCTCCGATGGTAAATCATTCGACCTAACTAAGAATTAATGAAGTACCTGGTCTTTGCATGGTAAGTTTGTATAATATTTTTTTTGTCTTTATTGCTTGGAGGTGGGTCACGGCGTAGAAGTTGGGTTCGATCCTATGTAACCAAGATTCTTTTCTGTCTATTCCAATGTATTTTCTTTTTCACTCGTCTCACTGGGATATACAATTACTTTATCTATTGTCCACCAAGAATTGTCTAGTATGCCCCTTAAAATAAGTAAAGTTCCTTCCAGCCTTGATAGACCTAAAGAGCCGGAGCATTTCCCGGTTTCTGAATCGTTAAGCGGAACAGATGATACAAGATTATCCCCTGGACAGGACGCTAGTCTATCTCAGGATTTACTCCACAGGGCTTGCTGGTACTCATTTACACCTACGTCGATTGAAGCAATTGGAGTAAATTTTCTTGCTCAAGGAAAATGCATGATGGTCGCGGAAAAGATTTGAACTCCGTACCTCTCAGTCAGCAGTCCTAAATATGCCCCTTGCTCCACTATTGAATTTGTTTCGTCGTTAAAGACACAACCTTCGTTGTCTCACAGGCCTCAAGTCTTTTTCTATACATTCTATATTGCTATAACCTGGGGGAACACAATCTTATTATAAAGTTGAAATACGTGCGCTCTTTCAATCCGATATTTCTTTGTCTTACTTTTTACTCTTTTGAGGATTCTCTATATGACAATAACAACATTTGGCCATCTCTCTAAAGATGTTATTCCTGTTAGCTTCGTTTATTGTGGAAGATATGAAGACTTAAGTGATTTAATTCTTCTGGTTTAGGCTTGAATATGAATTGTACTTTTGAAAATTGCGCCTCATAACATTTTTCTGCTTATATCCGTTGAGATGTATTGTCTACCTTTGCTCCATAACCCATGACTAAACCTATTCCACTTTCATAATTCCGCCAACAAGCTGTCACCGACTTCCAGCCAAAAGACATTTGCCCGGTTAAAGAACTACTGTACCCCCTCCCTCCCGACCCCCGACTCCCCAAATAACAAAGCAACGCAAAAGAAAAATCAAAAGAAAACACAACAAAAGACAATAACAAAGCAGAAAAACAAACAAAAACATACAAAAACGAACAACAACAAAAAGTATCGCATATAACAAAAAACTCAAAAATCAAAACCAGATAACTGGCAGACACCAGGCCCCGAACTTGTGATTCCAAGGCAACATGAATGAGAACACTCCTCACTAACTCACTAACTAATTAATTATTGCTGTCCCTAAATTCGGATTCATTGCAGTCCGATCTTCTTCGCTCATAAGTAATCATACTTTGCTCTGGGCAACCGTGCCTCCCACGCCGGTCGGTCGGCCAATAAATTAGAGAAATTGTTAGAAATGAAACGGATGATGTCCTTGCCGGGCAAATGAAATTAATTAATTAATTAATGGCAATGCAGATGGGGCTTATTCCACGGGCACGTGTGAAGAGCGTTGACCTTGAACCGGATCAGTACGCTTTCCGGCAGCATGGCGACCGATCTCACGGGCCCACTGCCATGCAATGCCTGGTGACGACAACTCGTATTTACACGTCATTTCACGTCTGCTGATCTCGGGTCTATAAATAGACGCCACGTGCACGCAGAAAGGTCAGTCAGTCAGTCTGGATCAGCGCTATTTGTTTATCGGGACGTTCTAAATAAACATAGAGCTGTGTGCCACAGTTATTGTCCTTGGTAAGCTGAACAAGAATAGCGATTGCGATGAAAGGTGTTGAAAAGAGAGCATATATTTTATTTGTGTTCGTTTAGCCACCGTCAGCGATGAACGAGGATTGATGTCAAAATTTGAGAACAAATAAATCACAGTTTAACCTTAAATCTATATATTGCGGAGGCATGGTGGCCGAGCGGTTAGGGCGTCGGACTACTGACCAAGAGGTACCGAGTTCGAATCACCAGCAAAGGGCTGGGGAAAGGGCTGGGGAGTAAAGCCTGGGATAAACTAGCGTCCTGTTCAGGGGATGATCTTGTATTGTCTATTCCGCTTAACGCTACAGAAACCGGGATAAGCTCGGGCTCTATATTGAATCGCGTTTGGTGTATGCTTTAAGTGCTGGCCGCTGTCCTAAGTTCGTTTCTGACATTGACCATTGCGCATATTTGTTATTAAAGCAGTAAATTAGAAAAAAAAATACTCCAATGCTTCTCTCCTTTCAGTGTGTGATGAAGTACGTGGTCGTAACAGAGAGTAACAATTTTTGTTCACAATTAAATTGTATTGGTCCAATAGGCTGCAAGGTCCATGTTGTGTATTTTTAGTTGCTGTTGACTGTGACGGCAAAGTACGTCATTATAAAACATTGTAACATCAGCAGTTTTTATGATAGGTATAACATCTTCTCTTGTGTTTGAATGTGATCAAGTGCCTTGTCGTTAAAGAGAGTGAGGATTTCTGTTTACAAAATTGTATAGCGTCCATCAGACTACAGGCCCCGCTCATTGTGTTTTGTGCAGCTGTAGGGTGGGAAAGTGTCTCATTAGGCCATGGCAGAGTCTTTCGGATATAGACAGCGCTGAATCTAGATACTATAGGGAATATCTTTTGGTCACCATACATTTCATTATGACGTCATAGACGTCAAAAACAAAAGTGGACGTCTTTGTAGTTATAAAGACACTTTCCATGAACGTTGCTATATCGTTTGTGTTGATCTTTGAATGCATTTTCTGGCAGTCTTCGAGGTTATTTTGTCTTGTGTCAGTGCCTTGAGTTCCCAAATGTCTTGCTTAGGTATTAGGAAATCGATGTTTTCGTTTTTAGAAGCGATGCACTTCAAGGAGCGTGGCTAGCTACGTTCGTAGAGTGCTATCTCTTTGTGGCAAGGCGTTGGGTGCCATTGCAGAGATGGCTGGTTCGATCCCCGTTAGCAAAATGATCTTTTCTATCCTATGTATCTTGCTTGGATTTGTTCTTATGGGAGTATTCAATACTGAGTCAATCATTTACTTTTTGTATAACGCCCCTTGCCTGACTGTTTGTTTCAGTACCGGTAGTGATTGCATTGTTTGAGATACTGATATAGGCAGGAAACCTACGTCACTCTCAGTCGACGTGTAAGCAGGACCTTAAACAATGCGATAGTTAATGCCAATGGGCAAAATGTCCACCACCAGAGAGAATTTAGGGTGCTTTAGAGCATTGCTTGGTACATAAATCATTCATTATAAGGCAGTCAAGGACGAAATATTGTTTCTATTATTTAGTGTCACGACAGTGCACACAATTTCTATTGCGAAAGAAAATTCTGCTTTGATGGTCTTTCTTTTCTTTTCTATAACTTCTAGGGGAGAGAGAGGCGAGAAAAAAACTGAGAAAAAATATGTATTTCATAAAACGATTTTCAAAACATATTAAGTACATTTTTGCTTTGGGTGTATTTTTGCTGATTTCCAAATCACGGATCTTCCGAACATCCAAGAGAGACAGACGTGAGAGGAAAGCATTGACACGGTTAGAAAGTATGTGCAAGTGGATTTCTGCCCATAATTCTTCCCTAAGTTAGTCAAGTAAATGGTGCAGCTTCTGGAATATTCCTATTGTAACTTCGTTGGCTTATGTTATAGATTGAGTTAGCTCAAGCACGGTCGATCACAGGTCTGAAAGAGCTTAATATGGGCCCATGCCCCACTTTCTGGGGGTCAGCGGGCTCCCTTTCCATTGACCAACTATGATATTGGATAACCGTTGAAAAAAAGTAAAGTTCCTTCTAGGCCTTGACAGACTCAAAGAGCTGGATTTTATCCGCATTGTGTGGCGTTAAGTGGTAAAAGATCATACAAGATCATCCCCTGGACAGTCTATTGCAGGTTTTACTGGAGCCTTTGTTGGTACTCATTTACACCCGAGTCGAGTGAAGCAATTGGAGTAAGTTTTCGTGCCCAAGGAAAATTCACGATGGTTGCGAGTGGGATTCGAACCCCATACCTCTCGATCGGCCACCGTGCCTCTTAACTGTTGAATATGTGCTATTTATTGTTCGTTTTATTTAGTATAATTGCGCTCACATCCATTTCACTCAACAACAACAAAAAGAGAGTAAAAGTTTTCTTTGCTTCACCATTTGGAATTTTCAATAGAGAGCCAGACAAGCAGAAATAGAAAAATGCCTAAAGGGGAGGAGACAAAACAAAACAAGAAATTTTCGGGGGCCCGCCC
>JAUEKT010295576.1:0-11219 GCA_031762655.1 Doris verrucosa | reverse complement strand
TGTTGTACTAAGACGTGATAAAAGTATCAGATATCAGGGGTTAAAATCAACAAATTTCACTACCTGAGTCAACATGACCTAGTTAGGGCGCGACTTGCGGTTTTCCCCGTGACCTTGCCTTGACAGGTGATTTATCGCTCCTGGCAAGGAGGCGTCGAGCTAAACTAAAATGCCGATTTGAGAGCGTTTTAAACAGCCGTGAAATATACATGTAGAACTTAGTTAATGGAGTAAATTCTTCAGGAAAATTTCATTGGACTACACGGATTTTTGAAAAACATTAATGAGGCAAGTGAGGTTGAAATACAGACTAAATGGAGGGTAACTGACATTAAGGAGGGACAAATGCTGTTTTTGAATTAATTTGAGGGACTGTCCCTCCAAAAGAGGGACAGTTGACATCTCTGATAAGCTCCACGAGTGCCGCGTTCAAAGGGTTAAAAAAACTTCACTGTTGGACAATAACATAGGTATTTGATGCTTTGATGGCAAGCATAAATTGCATAAATCAGGAAAATGAGGTCAGTTTGATAAAGCATTGCTAAAACTAGAGACACACGTCTAACAATTTTAACCCTATACATGTACTTCACTCATCCTCATCATCCATGCTTTGCTTTAGGGTAATTTTAAAATTAAATGATGGTTGTTGTAAGAAACCAAGATAGTTCCTGGGGATTCAATTGTTGGTGTTGGGGGTTTTGTAACAGAAAGTGAGAAAGTCACTTTTTAAAAAAAAACCTACTGGAATACAGTCTTTGAAAGAACTTATAGGACAATTTTAACCAATTTGTTTTTATGTCCCACTGGAAACCAATCATTGAAAGAAATTATAGGACAATTTTAACCAATTTATTGTTTACGACAGAAAGAAAAAATCGGCAACAGGCAGAACCTGCATGCGCAATGATATGACATAAAAAGTTATCGATTTTTCCTACCTTTCTTTGTTTTGATGCATTTAAACACATTTTGAAAAGCTCTAAGAGCAATCCTGACGAAAAAAATGCGTAAGTCATTTTTTTTTATGGTGCTTTACTTGCTGTAACCCCAGGAATCGCAGGTAAGTAGATTTAATTAAATAAACTTTTTTTCCTAATGTCAATTAAATATGTTTATTAGTAATTAAATAAGTCATGTACTAGAGTGTTTATTTCATTGGTTTTTTTTTACACTTTCTATATATCATAACGTGATGATGTAATTTAAAGCCCTTTCTGTCGTCCAATACTCCCCTGCTTCTTATTCTCAAACATTTTTAAAAAGTTATAAAAGCTTATAAAATTTGTTTCAGAGTGTGATTCTAGGTCAGAACAGAGACCTGCCTAGTACTACGCATTTTGCGTACCGGTAATACTACGCATTTTCGTTTCAAGTTACGCGCGTACGCAAATCTACTGAAAACTACGCACAACTGCGGAGACGAGGAAACAAAATTTTAATTTCACTGGTCTTGAACCGGAAGTATTCAAATATTTATAAACGATTTTGACCTTTTAAAAGTTGAGCGATTTTGATGCATGCGGTATCGATACTATGCGACCTGTCTCAATCTAATAGCAGAAAAAGAAGAAATATCATATTCGCTTGCTTTATTATCATCGATCTGCCCCCCAATCGAGGTAAGTACCTCATCCGATGCCGGAGGAATTTTTAATTGCTCTTCCTTTGGCGCCTTTGTCTTTGTTCAGTCTGATCGTAGATGTGATTGTATGCGAATCGCCTTTTGATTCTTCGTTTTGGATTATATATTCACCATGCTCTTCTTCTTTGGATTATACTACAGACTGAATCCACGTAGTGTTTTTTCTAGGATTCCTTTTTGTGTTTGATGGTGATATATCTAATCTAGATTCATTTGTGCGCTAATCTAACTTCTAGTTCTAGATCTAGGTCATGTTTTCAGTTTTCACTCGAGAGTCTAAACCTATAAATCTAGTCTCTAAATCTAGATTAGACTCTAGGACTAGACTAGAATTGTGATTAGAAATTCTTGACCGAGGTTCTAGAGCTAGATCTAGACAGTGTTAGATCTAGTAAGTAGATAGATCTACAGCTAGAATAGATTTAGCGAGTCTTTTAAAACTAATGTAATATAACAAGAGAGTTTTCTAAAACTAATCAACGTGGTGATAGATCTAGATTCGCTAGTGCACTAATGTAACTTCTAGAATAGTTCGTGTTTTCCGTTTTCACTCGAGAGTGTAACCTTAGGGATCTAGACTAGACTAGAATTGTGATTAGAAATTCTTGAGCAAGATTCTAGAAGTTACTAACAAGCCTAAACTAGATATCTACTAAAGTGAATCTAGGATCCAAACTTATCTCATCTAGAATCTAAATCTATTACCTATCAACATATCTTCAACTTTACGGTGTCTAAATCTAGAACTTTCAGTTTCCTTGTGGTTATTACTAGAAATCATGGCCGAACCACCGAAGAAAAAGCAGAAGACTGCCAGTCAATCTTTTAAACAAGACTATACTAGTGAATGGCCCTGCCTTATAAAATCACGAGTCGGGAACAATCATGCATTTTGCACAACCTGTTCAACTGATTTTTCAATTGCACATTCGGGTCACTTTGACTGTCGCAGACATGTGGAAGGGGCAAAGCATAAAAAGTTAGCGGACTTAAATAAAAAATCGAACATTGCTACAATGTTCAAGTCAATGGCAGCAAGCCCCTCGGACAATCACTCCCTATCAACAATTAGGACAGAGGTGATGATGGCAGAGTTTATAGCTGATCATAACCTCTCCTTAGCTGTAGCAGATGGGTTGCCTTCTCTTATTAAAAAAATGTGTCCGGACTCTGCCATTGCTAAGGACCTCCAATGTGCCCGATCCAAGACCACCGCCTTAATAAATGAAATGGCCGTCATGACCCAGGAGAACTTAATCAAGAGAATGAAGGAATCAGTTTTCACCATCAGCACAGATGGATCGAACGATATTGGCAGCAGTAAACTTTTTCCGCTGGTGGTAAGAACCATTACTGATGAAGGAATCCACAGTGAAATCGTCAGTGTTCCACATTGTGATGGCTCTGCAACTGCTGAAGCCATATTTTCTTTGATAGACCATTTTTTTTAAACAAACTCTATTCCATGGACCAATTGCATCGCCATTGGATGTGACAATGCAAATGTGATGGCAGGTGAGAAAGGGGGGGTATATGGACTTTGCTTTAAAAAAAATCCTGAACTCACATTCGCTGGATGTCCGTTACACCTAATTCACATCGCTGCAGAGAAAGGCTCTCAAGCACTACCTGTCAGTGCCCATGAGTTATTGACAGACATTCACTACTATTTAAATAAAAGCTCCCTTAGGGAGCATAGGCTAAAACAGTTCCAGACACTCCATGGTCGTGACCAGCTCAAAATGCTCAAGCATGGATCAACCAGATGGTTGAGCACTGGCAGGTGTTTAGAGCGTTTGCTTGAAAACTGGGACCCGTTGAAAGACTTTTTCAAAGCTGAGGCAGACCGAAAAGACCTGAGTTCGTATGCCATGAATAAGGTTCAACGGGTTCGGGAAGTTCTACAGTCAAGATCTAGTCGCCTGTATTTCCTGTTCCTGAGGTATGCCATAAAACCAATGGAGACGTTCCTGACAACTAATCAGTCGGATGCACCTCAGGCATCCACCATTCTGAATGACTGCAGAAGGCTCATCAGGAATGTCATGACGAAATTCGTAGCACCAACAGCCTTTGCAGGCAACAAACAGTTGGAAGACGTTCAGTACTGGTTGAGCTACAACCACAAAGCCCCCAATGATCTCATCATAGGAGAGGAATGCCAGGCCTTCATCAGCAACAGGGCAAAGAATGGCCTCTCAGAATCAAAACTGAAGCCATTTTATGCCCATGTCATTGATTTTTATAAGGCTGTGGTGAGCTATCTTCTAAAAAAGCTGCCATTGAAGGACCAAGTGTTGTCAGCACTTTCAGTTGCAGAGCCAAAATCTCTTCAGAGTGCATCCCTCTCCAGTGTCAGACTTTTGGCCACAAAATTCCCTGTGCTGGTGCCCAGTGGGGTGTCCATGGATACCCTTATTGAGGAATTCACCAGCTTGCAGTGTGCAGGGGATATTTCTGACACTGGCAGAGTAGATGAGTTTTGGCTTAAAATGGGGAGTATTCAGGAAGATGGCAAACACCTCTACAAATCAATCTCCCATTTCATGCTCGGCCTCCTGACTATCCCGCACAGCAGCGCTCACTGCGAACGTGTTTTCTCATGTGTGCGGAAAATTCAAACGGACCAACGTTCCTGTCTCGGGCACAAGTCCCTTGAGAGCCTTCTGATTGTTAAGCACAAGGAGAAGGCTTCCCTCAACATCCCAACGTTGGAAAATGGACAGCTGAAACGTCTCAAGGGGGCATATTCTGCCTCCCTGGGAAGTCAGTAAAGCTGTTCTCCTACACCTCGTTGAATTTGGGCCTACGTCAGCACCATACCGAAGCATTTCTTGGTAAGTTCCACCCAAATATTTGGATTACTCATTTTTGCTACAAATTACTTTTTTTTGGCTCACTGACTACTCATTTTCAAAATTTCAACTAGGCAGGTCTGCAGTTGCTTAGAATCTTTATTTTCCTTATATTCTTTAACAATCCACTGAAAATATTGCTCTGAGAAGGTTGAACTATTAATGACCAGTGCTGTCTCTTTTAAGGAATAAATGGCCAATTTTCTGCTTTTCTGTGATTATACTCTTCAAAGCAATAGTCTTTTCTTTTGTGAGTTTTCTGTTTTTACCAATTATGCGTTCAGGATGACTCTGAAAGTATATTTGCATCATGTCCGAGGTTAAATTGCTCCTTGAGAACAGGTATCTGACAGGGGGTATGATTTCGAATATTCTTTATTATTTGTTGCCAGTGAAATGGAAGGTGATTTGACGTTTGTTATTTGTTTTAACACCTTTGTGTCTCATGATTTGGTTTCCAGGAGAAGCTGATGGGCCACTTGGGTGTCGTGTTGTATGAATACCTGGGAGAAGAATACCCCGAGGTGTTGGGATCCATCCTGGGAGCCCTCAAAAGCATTGTGAATGTGATAGGCATGACCAAAATGACGCCACCCATCAAAGATCTGCTGCCCAGGCTGACTCCAATCTTGAAAAACAGGTAAAGTTGCGTCTCATTGAGATTTCACTCATGGTTTAGGTATTCAAATACCATGTATCCATCCAATATTTTTACCTATGTAGTTGAGTCGTGTTATGAATGACGTGTCAATCAAACTGACGTGTAGAATTGGAGACTGTTTGCGAAAGACATTGCTTGCCACAAGAAAATAATGACAAAAAGATTTATACAAAGTTAGCAGCATGAGAGCATAAAGGGAAATTGTCATTCATCTGTGTGAACATTGTTTTACTATATGACTCATTCATTGTCATCTTACCGCAAACAAGCACACCATCTTCTTTGTTAGGAGGGTAAAGTTTAACAAATAAATAATTTGTTCAGGTCGTAAAATTCTTTGAAAATCGCTTACTTCTTTAAAGTTTAATGTTTTTGAAAATCCTTTTTGCAATGAAGTTGTTTAGATCAATGATGGTAATTATCGTGCTGATCAAAGAATATTGTTAAAAATAGAGTTCCATCAAGGTGAAAGTTATGTTGCTCATTGAGGATGATTTTCATCCCACTGATTTCAGACACGAGAAAGTACAAGAAAACTGCATTGACTTGGTGGGCCGAATCGCGGACAGAGGCCCAGAGTTTGTGTCGGCCAGAGAGTGGATGAGGATCTGCTTTGAGCTGCTGGAACTCCTCAAAGCTCACAAAAAGGCCATCCGCAGAGCCACTGTCAACACGTTCGGCTACATTGCTAAAGCTATCGGGTAAGTAGGATTCAACTAGATAAATAATTCAACCAAAGTCCGTTAAAATTCAACAAGCAGTGAGATTGTGGTGAAGATGAATGATCAGCGTGACTCTATAATTCGCTGTTTTGGTCCTGGTATTAAACAAAATTACCTTTTCCCCTCTCAAATATTGAATTTAAACGTACTTTGCTATTATCCAGGGTCCCTACAGCCTCCTTGAATTCAAGGACTCCTTGAAAACTCCTTGATTTTGACACTACCGTTAAATATCCTTGAAAGCTCTTTGGATTTTCGCTTTATGAGAAAACTCTTTGAAACCTTGAATTTTACAAGATTGTGTTAAATAACTCAATCAGAGTCCGTAAAAATTCTACAAGCAGTGAGATTGTTGTGAAGATGCATGCTCAGCATGACTCTATAATTTGTTTCTTTGGTCCTTGAATTAAAAAAAACATACCTTGAAAAGTCCTTGAATTTCAAAATAAAATTGTAGGAACCCTGAATTATCCGTGTCTGCACAATGGACTTGCTGCTTGTTAAAAATGCACAAAGAGTTCTGATCTCAATATTGAAGCTTTAATCTTATATCTGCCCATGGTCAGTTTTTTTCTTAACTTCTGTCAACACATCTACCTGATATTAATTACAAGCATCTGACAATCTGAGATCACTCCCACAACCTGTTAGGGAACTTGTTACTGTCCCTTTTCAATGTTGTGCCCCCAAAGAGCTGAGCAATGACTTTGTGTGTGGATTCACAGGGGTTGTATCCGTTCCTCAATCCTTTAGAATGTTGACATCATATTGCATATTTTATACCCTTGGTTTACAAACTAAATTTTGATTCATATTTGTTGTTTTCAGTCCACACGATGTGCTAGCAACCTTGTTGAACAATTTGAAAGTCCAAGAGCGTCAAAACCGTGTGTGCACAACAGTGGCCATTGCCATTGTGGCGGAGACCTGCTCCCCCTTCACCGTGCTGCCGGCGCTGATGAACGAATACAGGGTGCCCGAGTTGAACGTGCAGAACGGCGTGCTCAAGTCGCTGTCTTTCATGTTTGAGTACATTGGGGAGATGGGCAAGGACTACATCTACCCAGTGGCACCGCTCTTGGAAGACGCGCTCATGGACAGGTGAGTGGTCGCAGAGAACGGGGCTGGCTGTATGCTGGTAGCGTGTGGAGGGGGTGTGACGAGTGGATTTCTTTTGGCGTCTTACCGTCGCAGGAATGTCAACCAGTGCCGAAAATACAATATAGTTTGTATGCATTTTGTGCTCAATGCGAATGTTGTTCAAATATGCACCAACAGTTGGAATCAATTTTATTCCAGACGGTTTAGTCTTTCAACTTTTATTGTAATCAATTGAGGTGGAAAATGAATTAAAACAATATAATTATCTGCATAAGAGTTGAAAGTTTTTAAGAATAATTTTAGTTTGTAAAAATTTCACTCAAATAATGTAAATTTGTTACTACTCCAATTATCATATTTTATTGCTTGAATTTAATGTTTGCCCTAGATTAAGTGTTCTTGTTTATGTTGGCATCTTTGATAGTATATGGCCTATTTCTCAATCCACTTTTCATGAGTACTATGACCCCTGTCCTGCTCTACATGGACTGATAAGGCTTATTTGAGTACAATTTTTTTTCTTTTTTGGATGTTGCTAGCTCTAAAATTCAAATGAAGGTTGCAGTACAACCTTTTTGCTTTGATCACTGCGTCTTGATAGAATTTTCGTCTGTGAAGGCAAAGAAGAATATCGTTTCTTTACTCAGGGGAAAATGTTTGTGCTTCATTGCTACGTATAAACTGTTTAATGTCTTGTAAAATATGATGTTTTTGCTGAACTGGGCTGCTGGTACATCTATTTCTTTCTTTTCCTTCTGTCTAATTTTGTTTTGGAGGCACGGCGGCTGAACGGTTATGTACAAGGTTCAAATCCAATCTGCAACCATTGCGCATTTTCCTTGAACACAAAAATGGACTCCTCAATTGCTTCACTCGACTCAGATGTAAATGAGTAAAACCTGTGATAGACTAGTGTCCTGTCCAGGGGATGATCCTGTTTCACTGGTTCTGCTTAATGCTACAGAACCTGGGATAAGCTCTGGCTCTTTGGGTCTGTCAAGGCCTTGAAGAAATTTTTTTTTTTTTTTTTTTTTTTTTTTTTTTGCTGTTTAGTTTTGCTCTTTCCTTGATTTCAAAGAAAGGCGTGAAACCAAATTGCACCTGACCTACGTTTATTTGCCTTGTTCCCCCGCAGAGACCTGGTGCACCGTCAGACAGCAATGGCAGCCATCCAGCACATGGCCCTGGGCGTGTTTGGCTTTGGCTGTGAGGACGCCCTCATCCACCTGCTCAACTACGTGTGGCCCAACATCTTTGAAAACTCACCCCACGTGGTGCAGGCCTTCATGGGCGCCGTGGAGGGCCTGCGCATGGCCATTGGGCCCTCCAAGATCTTCCAGTACACGCTGCAGGTCAGTCAGATAAAATTTCTAGGTGTTTGAATGACTGTACAGGCTGATAATGGCCAAATGACTATTACAAGATGTGCTTTCATGGACGAAGAAGAAACCCCCAAAGTTTTCTAGGTCTTGACGGTAGTGCATCCAATGTCAATACGACATCATCACACAGATCAAAAAAATTATAACGCTACTACATCCTAGTAGTGACTTCTGCTCCTAAGGCAGTAATAAGGAAGATATGCAAGTTCATAATTTGACATAAACATAATATGATGTACAGAATAAGTCAGCCTCGGTCATACTTGAAGACATATCTCCTTTATTTGTTGTAAAAAGAAATCATCTTTTTTTCTTTTAGATTTCTTAACTCACTTGAGTCTGGGGCCTGAAAATTATTTTGGACGTTGGAGTCTAAGGATTTATGGGTATTTTTTTTTTTAAATCACCAAAATTTGTACAATAGATATATTACAATGAAACTTTGCCACATGACAGATGTAACAATGCATAATACTGTGTAGACATTTCACAACTCTATCTTTGATACTTTTTTTTCTATAATTTATAAAATATATATTATTTTTCAGGTTTTTGAAAAAAAATTTGGGGACATTTATTAGAAATAAAGTGAAAGATGAAAAGAAAATAAAGACTTCAGTCACTAAATTCAGTTCAGAACACTCTGAGTCACTAGAATTATCTCCGAAGGCGGAAAAAGATTTCAATCTGAGCGCTTGCTCGCTATCGTGAGAATCGAGATTGTGGCTTGAAAATAGTTCGACCAAGCGATGCGAGTAACTTTTCTTCCAATGTAAAAGTAAAAAGTTGTCGACCGATCCTGATGAAACTTCGCACACAGAAGAGTGAAATGTCAAACTAGCGTTAGAGACACATGCCCCAACTGTGGGTGCATTTTAACGGAAGTTATTTACTATTATCTTACGATGCGCCGAGGGCTGGCGCATCCGGCCCTGGTGACAGAGCAACCATGTGCCAAGGGGTGGCGCATCCGACTCAAGTGAGTTAGGCCTACATGTACATGTATATGTAATGGTAACTGAGTGAAGGCAGTGAAACTGTTTCATGCTTTTCAACTTTGCAAGTGGTAGTGGGTAGTAGTGGCAGTGACAGCATTAGTTCACAATCCACGTTATGCAAGCAAAAATGGCTAGAGAACGGATCAGTGGTCAAGATTTACTAATTTACTGATTTCCCTATAAATCTGATATAACAGGATCTGGATATAACAGGTTTTCCTCTGGTCCCACTATCCCTGCTATATCAGGTTTCCACTGTAGTACTTTCCAGCTACCTGAAGTAAGAGGGAAAGTAAGATGGGTGAAAAACAGAAATTAGAATAAAGAAAAGAAAATTATAAAATTAAAAACACAGACCATTCCACCGACAGACTCACTGTGTTATCTGTATAGCTATTGAGCAGAAAGGGATGAAGGTAGACATGACAAGGAAGAGTATCATTCCGAGAAGCAACACTTAAACATATTTTTATTTGAAATAGTTTATTTACTCCCAACGACATTTAAGACAAACTTTAAAATAAAAGTTTGATAATGCTAGCAAACAATACAATGAAAAGTAAACAAGCAATCCCCATATGAAGTGCTTTATTTTTGTCATCGTATAATCCACAATTTTAAATATAACAACATGGATGACACTGAAAACATACAAAATATTACCCAAAATTAAAAAAGCAACCTTTGAACGCAAAAAGTGAAGTACAGTAATGTAAAAGTTGTCTTTTTAATAAGTAAGCAGAGGAAAAGTATTTTTTATAGTGAAGCCCCTCCCTTACGACGTCAGATGCAGCGACATTCCGCTAACAGCGATGACACTTCAAAGTCCCTTTTGTTTTACTTATTCATTAATAATGAAATCATAGATAAAATGCCATGAAATTTGATGATTTCGCCTCGCAACAACCCTGACTTGGTCAGAAGTGGCGATACTAAGTCAAAGTACTTAAAACTCTTGCTTATCAACCAACAAAATTCAACGCCCCTAGGCTATCACTCATCACAGTTAACGATAACAGCCATTTTCTGACAAATAAACACACTTGTCTCTGACCAATGAGCAGTCGCCAACTCACCAATGAGACAACAAACGATAGCGAGCTATGATGTCACGATTAATTTTTTACAAAGTAGAACTCATAGAGATTCGTATCAATTGATGCTGTCATTGCTGAAGTGAAAAGGGGATCCTTTGACCTAGTCAGATGATTATGATCATGATGACGAAAGTGCTGCTACTACATCATCTGAATTGGTTTCGAATTCAAGCTGAGAAACTATAGTGCAGACCACTTACAATGACATCGGATACAGCAACATTCCACTTATCGCAATAATACTTCAAAGTCACATTTTTTTCATTAGTAATGAAATCTCACATATAGTGACTCGAAATTGATGATTTCGCTTAAAGTAGGTGCCGGTAATCCAAACCGAAAATTATATTTAATCAAGTCTCTCTGTTGAGTTACTAGTTGGAAAGAGCTTGTCTCGCTGATTAATTTGCTACCAAATTTATCAACATAGGGCAAGTTTGAATAAAGTTACGGTTATTTGAAATATATGGGAAAAACTACCCTAAAAACGTAGTCACCAAAAACATGTAAAAAGCTGATTTTTGGACTCATATAATGAAAAAACTGATGGACGAATTCTGCTGAGAATTTCTGAGCCTGTTACAATCATCATTGTCAATCAGCCCAATTTTTTTCAGCTGTCTGGTTTAATAACTTTTTAAGATATTCATGTGAATAGGTTGCTCGAAATTCAAATTTGCGACGTTTCGCGAAATGGACGGATTTCCTTAAATTTGAACATTTTAAAAAGAACATAGAATCTTTAATTACTGAGCAAT
>JAUEKT010295466.1:0-11226 GCA_031762655.1 Doris verrucosa | reverse complement strand
AGTTAATTGATCCACCATTAGGGCGAGAACACAGAGGCCACCGAATAAGTTTCGGTGGATCGGTGACAGATTTGGTGAGTAGTAATCACACTTCGTTCCTACAAAATACGGTGCGACCGCTTCCGCTCATCGGTGCAGAGAGTAGTAGGCTGTGCCTATGTGCCCATGTACAGGTTGTATAGATACACAATAACATGGAGACAGACAAACATCAGAGCAGGAAATATAACCCTAATGAACCGCCCTCCCCAACTATTCATGGATCAGTGGATCAGTCTTTTTGTCTGTGGGAGATAGGCCTACCACTACAACTGTCGATCACACATTGGCCGTGTCAGAGCATTCTTGCAGCTGACTTTCAAACACACCCCACCCCCCCCCCCTTTCAGTCAGTGAAGTTAAGCCAAGCAGGCACGCTTGTTCAGCCGAGGATTACATTTAATTCTGATCAAATCTTGCCAGATTGGCCTGTCCTCCTCACACCTGCCAAAGCACCTCACAAGCACAGCACACACAAAGCTAATAAAGGATAAATTACAATTAATACAAAGAATAAGCCTAAAACTACACGACAAGATCAAAATCGCATTTATTGTCATCAAAGCCAAAGCAGTCACATTTCAGTCATCATTCAATAATACATAAACATTCATCAATCATAGAAAATCATGAAAATGAAGCGTGCAAGGATAGTTTGTGCTATCACCGTGCATTGCAGGTCTGCCACACTAATCAGACTGAGAAAAGAGTATCGACGTGGGAAGAGAAGCTATCACTATCCTTCAGCAAATGTCAAAAATATACAATTTGATACATAACTCCTAAATCTAAACACCTATTTAGCACTTATATTACTGGGTTTATATCAGAGTCGGCATCAGGGCTATTTTTGATTAAGAAAAATAAAAAATCCCAAACTTCGTTTGACAGAATAAATATGGGTGGCAGGCCTGTTGTTATTGCTATGAAAACATGAGAAAAGATGTTCTTCAACTCCGTGCCAGCAAAATAATAAATATAATGATGATTTAATACCAAGGTTTATAAAATCAAATGCATGTCTGATGTACATGTGATATAATAATAAAAATAATAATAATAATAATAGTAATAGTGATAAAAATGATTGTCACTCATAAAATCATCAAAATGACAACTTTTACCATGAAACTGTTTTTTTCTGCATAGTCATCAAGTGAAAAGAAGAAGAAGACAATGAACATAGGAAAACAGAACACAGACTAAGGAAGACGAAAAAGAAGAAGATGGAAAAAGAAGAAATTCATAAAATCAATTTCAAAATGAGAGCAGCTTACATCATAATGAACACACAGAATCAATAGGCTACATGTATTTATTTGTAAATCTCACAGCAAGACAAAAAGAATGCACTCATATGCATTATTAAAGTAAATGAATATAGAAAAAGGGTGCGGCATGGGGCACTGGATAAGTAGTGAATAAATGATAATGATAAAAAAAAGTGATTGATTAGCCCTGTGAGAATGTCATTGGTATGACTTATGTGACAACAAAACACAAAAATACTCAACATTACCTCCCTCTTCCTCCAAGCACCAAAAACCCCCCTCAAAAATCAACAAAAACCCTACAATTTTTATGACAGTTACATTGACAGACAGGTCATTTTAAGCATAATTTTAAGCACTGATTATCTGACCCATTCCATCACGAAGCATTGGCTTGTTTATATTTTACATGTCAATTTATTTTTATTACCATTTATTAAGACTTGATTAATAAGAGTGGAGCGAATATAAAGTGGCAGAAGAAGACAATGGAGCAAAAACGGTAGTAGACCGATCAGCAACACCAGTCTAGCATCGCTCTTTGTGTTGTACTACAATGACCTAGATCTCGTGGTATCAATAAAGCTTCTGTAACGTTATGTCCCCTTGTTACATAACCGTAATCATGAAACATATTGTCAGTTGAACCCTAGGTCAACTGAATACAGGCCCATCAGCCACCTTTATCGACATTGGGTAGGGTAGGGAGTCCAAGGAAACAACGAAAAATAGCAATGAAACGCGAAGATGTCTTTATATGGGATCTTTTCAAATGTCTGGCATCAAGAACTTTGTAGGCCTACTTTGTATTCTGTTTTAGTGGTCGGTAACCTGTGACTTTTGTGCTGCCTTTACTAGACTCACTTCCGCTAGTAAAGTAAAGTGACAGACCCAAGAGAGCCAGAGTGAGTTTATCCCGGTGCCTGTAGCGTTAAGTGGAATAGATGATACAAATTCATTGCCAGGACAGGACGCTAGTTTATCGCAGGTTTTACTCCCCAGCAATTGCTGGCACTCATTTACACCTGAATCGAATGAAGCAACTGGAGTAAATTTTCTAGCTCAAGGAAAGTACATTTACACAATGATCGTGGATGGGATTTGAACCCCGTGCGTAACTCTCGGTCAGCAGGCCAACACCCTAACCACTTGGCCACCGTGCCTCCATAGTTGGCCTAAATCGTACCATAAAGACTTCCGGTCATAATCAGCTAGCCAGTGTGTTCCTCCTCTGTCATCCCTACATGTTACTTATCTTATAACATTATATCTGATTGTACAAAAGATGCAAACACAGCGCTTTGTTGAGCCTGAGCGACTGCACTGCGGTAGATCATCAAATTGATAAACTAGACCAGCATCCTTTATTGAAGTGGACACTGTAACAACAATGAATTAATTCAACGTGAGAATATTTCATTCAAGTCTGTCCTGTGATTGATTTCGCACCCTGCTTTTTACATGCATCTGTGATTCACTTACAAACACACAAGTTGAAGAACGCATAAACACTGTCCCAAACACTCTGCTTAAAGATACGGAAAGTAGGCCTACTCCAGGCTCTCAGGATTGAAGTTAAAGCCTGGAGTGGGAATGACAAATTATATGACTCCTGATTGTCTGGGCCTTTTGCATTTGTTTTGTTTTCTGTTGCTTTGTCTGGTTTTTTAAAGAAGGGGGGGGGGGGGTGATTTCATCTACTTGCCCACTGAAGTTAAAACAGATTTGGACACCTCTTTGGTTAATCGCATTGGAGTTCACAACCTTCTGAGTCTAAGCTTAAAATAATGCAATATGCGCATGCAACATGCATAATATATAAAATATGAGTACCGTCGTATTATCTGCAAACCTTCTGAATCGCCAAAATTTCAAACCACCAACCTCCTTGCATAGTCATAGACAAGAAAGATCTCAATTCCAAACCAGATCTAGTACTTGTACACTTTGACAAAGAAAAAAGAAAAAAAAAGTTTTTACCGGTAATTTAAAAAAAAAATAATACAATGAACAGTGCCTTTCGATTTTCAAAATGCCTCCAAAATACAATTAACAGCACTTCTCAATGGCTTGAACCGTAATTGTATGTCGGGGTGACGTCAAATAGGCCAGATGTGATGTGTTATCTAGATTAGATTGTGTTTACAACATGTATCCCCGACTTATGGACAAAACATGCCGTTTTTTTCCCCCACTAATGACATGGGGACGAAATGGCAACAAATAACTCATGAGCCGAACGTTGAACACAAAGCTAGAAGAGAGACTGTTGAACATGATCAGGGCTGCCAACCCACAGGAATAAGAAAGAGTAATGGAGAATAAAAAAAAGAGTAATCTGAGGGAGAAAATCCTAATTGCCTCCATTTTAGATAATAGAGTTGCACATTTATAGCGCGAAATGTTGTAGAATCGAAGCAATATTCTTGTTTCTAATACCAGACATCAAATCTAAATATAGATCTAAAGGAGACAAATTCAATACCAATACCGATACCGATTACTATAGTTAGCAGTAAAAAGAAGGTTGAGAAGTGAGTCCGCAGATTTACAGTGAACATTTCCGTTTTTACTTATCTAACGGCTACCGGCCATATTTTACCGACAATTACGGTAGACAACAATGAAAACCAGAAAATCCTAATAATCAGGATTACGATCCTAATGGCGTAATGTAGGCTTGGAAATCCTAATGATTAGGAATTATTCCTAATGGTTGGCAGCCCTGCTTACCCCCTAGTACTTTCATGTGTTCCTCGAAACACAGACTCGTCGAACACTTTCTGTGGCACCAACAAGTTCGACGAATGTGTTGCACTGTATATCAAACTAATCAATCTTTTACAAACGATTGTCTTCACGACTATAGTATAAACGCAAAGAGAGACAAACAAATGCAAAGAATTGGAAACGGTAACCAAAAAGTTCCCTTCCAACAAATCATGACGGGAGCACAAAGTAGTGACTAGAAGAGCATGATTGCTTTCCTTCCTGGTATAAACGCCTCAATCATAGCGGATGAGTAGACAACTAAAACAACTTGGCAAGAAAGAACAGACAATTTGAACACAATTTGTCGCCTAGACAAAACATAAAACAACATCGGCATTGAACTTATCTGAATGAGACGGAGAAAAAAATGATACCACAATATTGAAAAATGAATAACTAAAAACATGCTTTAAAAAAATCTCCTTTTTCTTTATCTGCAGTCGTTGATTTACAAACTTTATACGTCCACTCATTAGGCTGTGAAGTTCACTTATGAAAATTCATTTCTACTGGCCAGCATACAGACTATGATACCGGTACGTATGCTAAAATCCTACAAAATCTGTACTATATAACATCATTCATACCATGTACTAGTGTAAGTGACATAAAATACAGGGATGGGGACTGGATCCCCCCCAAAAAAAACTGAAAAGGAGCGCACGATGCGGGGGGTCAGGGAGGCAGCCCCCCTGAAGCTGAAGCAAAATTACCAATTTAAGGTCCAAAAAATGCATTTTTAGAGCATATTCCTCTACATCTATGACATTGGTAAGAGTGTGTTTGTTCTGTAGTTTTGAGGCAATGTGGATGTGAGTGAGATATAACTGTTGAAAAGGAAACAACTATACTTACACATGAACATCTTCTTCTTCGTACACGCATGAACCTACAACCAGCACAATCCTAACAAGTGTCCTACCACAGTCTCTAGAACCCTCATCTGAGGGTCTACAATTTGGATTTCTTTGAGAAGAAACCTATCAAAGTGGCTTGCTTTCTCTTTGACAGACTTTGTAGGTTGACTGGAACTGGTGATAGACAATAAACCGGTGAAGGACTATTTTTACCTCCGTTTTTTTTTTTTTTAATTGCGAAGAGGTATTTTATTTTAGGTGGGAGGAGAAAAAAACCCCTGAATTCCGTTTTAAAACGGAAAATCCCCATCCCTGAAAATAAAGAGACACTTAAGCTAGTACGTGTTGCTGACAATGATACGAGCTCAAAATGTAACAATCGTGCACTTTTTGTAACCAAGTGTAGTTCACAGTGTACAAACGTCATATCAAGACTACCAATTGAATTATGTACCATTTGCACCAAAAGCGAAACAACAACATGTCATGTGAACAAAATATGCACAAATGACCAAGTCCCATGTGTATCAACAGTGTACCATTACAAAACTATATAACATGTGCATGTCATTTCTACTAGACCGTATACCTCTCTTAAATCAAGACATACCAAATACGTAGCGTACGTGAAAATTCTAGCTTTGTACTTTTATTGCACTAAAACTGTACCAAATGCATATCATAATGTCCACAAAGGTGTACAAATAACACATTTCAACAATGAAAAAAGACAACCCTCCAACTATTGAAGGCCTATTGTCATGGACTAAACAAATTGCGGTAGAGACGATTGTTCATTACAACAACAGGCCTCCAATGAGTTCAGCGGCCAGGCTTGCACGATGAAGCGACAGATTTGAACTAAAACTGCACCATGTAGACTATACAATAAGAAAACAAAAAACCCAAAATGGTACCGTACGCAGCTTGCACAACGGAGTTTGTTAAGGCCTGAATTCTTAGACCAAAAACGTACCAGACTAGACTGGAATTCCGACTAGAAACACAAGCGCAGATCCAAAGCTTGTGGCAAATGAATGACAAGCACAAAGCCAACAGAGCCACTACTATGACTTGAACGTAACAACAGAAAAAGGCGCATCTAGGTCCATTGCAAGGTGAACTTATTTCAACAATCCTGTGAAACTGAAGAACAGCATGGTTTAAAGCATAAAATACAACCCAAATACAAAGTTTAACCACTGTCTGGGATAAATAGTAAATCAACGTTATGACTCTTGAATAAAAACAACAACAAAATAAAGGCTTAAAAATCAAAGATTTGATTTAGTTAGAATTAATACAGCCATTCCAGATGCAAAAAAACGTAATTGCACATTGGTCGAATAATAAACACGTATACGGACAAAAATGATAAAAGTACGAGCTGGTGGAGGCGTTCTACCCACGAATAATCAAAACCATGTATTGCGTACTGAAATCTCATAAAGAGGGATGGAAAGGGGTTAAAGGAGGTACGGTGCAGTATGATGAAAAACGACAACGAAACATAAAGAATGGGCCTGCAAGCCCAATCAAATTGTGTCCAAGTAAAGATGTTTTATAAACAGTTCAATGGCTACAGACATTAGTGATAGTGGGCCTAGTCTAAGCTGTCAACAGCTAATCACAAATCAAATAGGCTGGGTTTTTCAATTCCCATCGATGTGCTTACTTCCCACAGTATTCCCACTTATTTAGAATCATTAAGCACTGCATAGCCAGTCAAATCGTACACTCTGACCAAAAAAGCAGATTCTCATACTCAAAAGCTAAAAATTTTACTAAACACTATAAAATAATACTGTATGACAGCTATGTATATGCGAGTGATACAGGTGTGTCATAATCCTGTCCTGAAAATTGAGTAAACTGTTTAAAAATATGTTTGAAAAATGGGAAATTTCTTACAGCTTCAAAGTTGTACCTTTTATGTCAAACGCATTGATTTTTGGGTAATGGAAAATCAGTTGGGTTTTTTTAAACATACAAAAGGGCTATACAAAATATATTCATCTCTTTTTGCAGTCAAGCCCTTCAAGCTAATCCACAAGATCAGTGTGAAATGGCACACACAATAAAGATTAATGCAAATTAGAGTGGTCAACATAATAAGAACAGTCAACATGATAAATGCACATGTAACCAAAAAAATGGAGAACAGAATTTTTTTCTTTAAAAAAAACCTGTTATCGGTTATCGGTATGATTAAATAAAGGTTTAGCGTACTCACTCTTAAAGGTTTGCTACTGTTTTCAATCATGCTTTTACTTACAAGACAGCTAGGGACAATGCCATTTCTTTCGTTATTACATTGACTAACATCTTCAAGTAAGTTGACATTAATGTCATTACTGTAGTGTGACCCAAATATTTCCGATGGGGCTTTGAAAGGACGCTTTTTACATAAGTGAAAAAAATGGCTATTGTCAGGTTTTGATTTGACACTACCCTGTGTTGTTGTTTTTTTTACAGTGGACCAAATAGCGGTGTCCAATAATAATTCTACGTGAAACACCGACATACAGAGAGGCTGACATGCACGGTCGCTGCGTGTGCTGCGCCCAAGTGTAGTAACGCTTAAACGGTCGTAATTTTTAATTTTATTGATATTGTATTGCTCTGACATGCAAAAGAAAATTTCCCTCCTGTTGGGATCAATAAAGGTTTTTGAACTTTTGAACTTTTAACACTGTATTAAGTATTGTATTTCAATTTCAAAATGATGTGATGGTTTTTAGTAAAATTATTCAGCTTTTTTTAGCTCTCCCGAAAATTTGTTACAAAATTACTTACACTGAGACAAAAGTGCACCAGCACTGAGATATTCAACTCCTGACACTATTGAGACCCCGTCAAGATCTGAGTAGGCAAAACTAACACAACAAAATCAAAGTAAAAGACATATCAAAGTCATAACAAGGCCATTGGATCACACAAATCATCATCAACATTGCAACGGTTGCCTTAAATTAACTGCTTAAAAAACCTTTAAACAGACTCCAAATTATAATTTATTATACTTATTTGTGTGTAAGCACCTTTGACTTGTCTAAAAAAAATGGTTTCCTTTTTTTCTTTAAATTTGAGAGAATCATTTATTTAATTTATAAATCTTTGAAGATTGTATTTAGAATTGTGCTCCTTTGAGATTTTTTTCATCATCATTGACTAGGAAAATTGATTACTAATGGGAAAAGAGACAAATCTCAAGATATTTTCATTATATCCAAATGAAATTAAAACTAACGAAATGATAAAACAAACAATTATCACCTAATAAAACAACCCAAAAAACAAACAAAATCATTTCAACTTGCAGCAAAGCTATTTCTAACAGAACGAGGAGTAACTACTACAAAAACTTTCGCATTAAATTCTCAAAAAAAAAAAAAAAAATCCCTCTAAAACAAAACGACAACTGGACTTACAACATCAAGTATTAGAACTCAACCAAAATTTAGTAAATTTAAAAATAGAATAGTAATTTGTAAAAACGCAACATTGTAGTCCAAATACTCGCCTATCCTGACAACATGCCCTCAACATCAAACCACGTTTAACAAATAAATGGATGCAAATTTCATTGCGTGAAACCTTGTAAAAGAGAAATACTGAACTGCGATCCAGGCAAAAAAGTTTCTTTTGGCCATAACCTCCAGCGCTGGCACTCAAAAAAGTGAAAACAAAAGTAAACAAACAACAAAAAAATCATTGCGTTAAAACCTCCAAAAGAACAAACAAATCCAATTCTTAACCTGCGGCAAGGGGAACATAAAAGCAAACATAACAACTCTTTAAAGCAAAAGGGACGAAAAGGGTAAAAACAAAGTAATTTTGGCATCAATTCTTACTACGGGCCTGAACAACAACAAAAAACAATAATAAAATCAACTATGCGATGGACAAAATTTGAAATGTCAAAAGAAAATTTTTAAAGTATCAATGGATTAAATTATATATATTATCTCACACAAGAATGAGTAAAACGAACACACAGTGTTGATTGTCATGCAGAAAGACGTTCTCTATTTGACTTGGGCGTCCAAAACATTCGCGATGAGCAGCAATGAGCAAGTTCACAGTGGCCTAGATGGTTTTCACTGAACACACTTTATTTCAAGGTGGGTCTGCTTTGGGTGAATGAATACATGACTAAAACTTGGCCACTTAAATAAAATAAAATTTTCAAAACGCATTGCAATAGATATGAAATGAGGATGTTTAATTTAAAAGTAATGATATAACCAAGACGGTAAACCATGATGGTAACAAACACATCAATATTTATCAAATAGATTGGATACTTCTTGTATAATGATAACATTCCAGAATTCATTCTAAATCCAGTTCAGGACATGACAAATAACCTTTTGACCTTAAAATCTTGTGACCCCTGTGACCCCTGCACCTACTAACAAGCCTGACATCAGCTCACCTTTAAGGCTGGTTGTTGTCATGAACAATGAAAACCTGAAGGTCTTTTCTTTGTATCTGCATTACAACAACCAGCTTCCAAAAAATCAGCTATTTTGCTGACCCTCACGTACACTCAGCCCTTCACCCCAAGGCCTTCACAACAAACAAAAAGAATGCCTTCAAAGAATCATAATAATTCTTGAAAACAACTGATGGGTAAGGATGGGTAAGTAATTCAATTCTATTGTTTCACTAGTTCCAGTGAATTTTGCTTTTGTTTTTTGCTCCTTTTTTTTGTGTAAATTAAAAACCGATCAATGACTCCCCCCCAGTTTGGAACATTCTTCTGGTGATATCCTTTTCACGTAAACTTACATATTTCCAAAGTTTGACTCAATTTGTGAAGCACAGCATTTACATACTGCATAATATAATATAATATAATATAATATAATATAATATAATAATAAATGAGTTTGATTTCATCTAACTTTGCGTATAAATAAATATGAGACTAGTGGTAACAGTTTGAAAGGAAGTAGCAGTGGTGGTAGTGGTGGTGGTGGTAATAATAATAATGACAATAATAATAATAATTATTATTATTTAAAAAAAGGGTATTTATGTCTTATAATTTCACCCCGCTCGTCATTGCAGCCACCAGAAGGAAATACAAAGGCCGTGAAGGTAACACTGCACAAAGAAGCAGAAGAAGCTCCTTTCTCACACTTACAAATGAGGCCTCTTTTTGGGGGGTCTTCAAACCAACAGGTAGTCAAACAACAGAAAAAAATTAAATAACAATTGTTAAAGACTTCATATTGCACTCTTCGATTAAAAGATAAACAGTATCACGTATCTATTATTATATATATATATCGACTGCTCGGGGCGAGAATCCGCCAACTGACATATTTTGCGAAATACTTTTTTCAATTTCCTGAATTAGCTCCCTTTGGCGCACATTTCTGTATAGGCGAAATTACTCTAGCTTTTACTGTTACAAAGTTACGATTTTCAGACAGGCCTTTGTCGCCTATTCGTAGGGGCAAGAACACTCCATTGGACAGTGGCGGATTTTCCCCCGAAACTAGAAGCCGACAATATCCAATGGCGGGTTTTTGCCCCGATCTCCGAGCGTCTCTAAATGACTGTACAGCATTGGATAAGTAGAAATGGCGGTTTGATGCACTGAGTTTCGTACCATTTTGTAAGCATTCAGCTTTTGTTTCCATTGCATGAAGCAAGTTAAAACTACTTCAAAACTCCCAAGACTGACAACAGTGCGAATACCGAGGTCTGGGTTAGGTTTTACTGCGATAATTTTAATATTTTGATATTAAATGCATAAACATAAATGCCATTCTTTGTTTGTCTTTTCTAGTTCAACCATGGTTGATCGGATCTAGGTTGTACGCTGTAGCCTGGGCACGTCGCCCACTGTTCGCAATGCTATGTTTTATTCTGGTGGACTGGGCCTATGATGAGATCTATACGTTGACTTAAGTGTGTAGGGGCTTGGAATGGGAATTTTCGGATCGAGGAAGATCAAAGAAACGCTGACCATCACTCGCCGCGATTACAACTTTCACCACATGCCCGTCTCTTTCAAACCCGGCCTGCCTTCATAATAGATAAGGTTATGGGCTTATCATGGGATTTTAAAAAGGAATAATAAAAGAAACTAAAAAAAAACAACCCACAGAACACACGCATACCCACACATACGCACATTCCAGCTCTTCAAACTATTTAGGAATGGGATTAGTGTGTGTACCTTTTTTTGTTAGTTTTCGTTTGATCAAAACTACTGACCGAGAAGTTCGCATGGTGAGGTAATTGTAATTTTTGGTTTTCTTCTCCCCATG
>JAUEKT010295355.1:0-11227 GCA_031762655.1 Doris verrucosa | reverse complement strand
CTACTACTACTACTACTACTACTACTACTACTACTACTACTACTACTACTACTACTACTATTACCACCACTACTACTCCTATTCAATACAGGACGGAAACAACAATAATAATAAGTAATTATAAGAAAACCAGTTGCAGAACGGTTTACAATCCGATTTTGATATGTAAATTCTTTCATTGTGATCATATTATAGTCTTTCATCTTTCTTTCACCACAACGTGAAGGAGAAGCATCCTTCGGTATGCTGTCTGCCTACGTCAGATTTACATAAGGAATCTGCCATCATAGGTTAATTAAAGTCCTAACTCCTGCCATAATCCTTGGCTCGAAGTCCTGCAAATTGTCGGCTCAAGTCTGCCAGGCCATGAGGCAACGGGGATGAAAACGAGGCGACAGCTCCATCCGTGAAAAACGACCAGGATTCGTCCATACTCACCCTGTAACTTGCTCGAAAAGAAGGATTCAAACGAACTTTTATTATGTCATACCTATAATAAATAGGACAGGCGTAATTAGTGGGTTATGCCTGAGGATTGCTGATATGCATGAATCGTATGATATGAAGCGAATAATATATAAGATGACAAGAAAAAAGCTCAGCTTGTGACGCACTGTGAAGTGCGCACGACGTGAATACGTCAGATCTACCACCAGACACTACCACGCATTGGTGCTGTCAGGCAAATGGATGGCGTCATCAAGCAGACTATATAAATTCCATTTAAATCCTTTTGATCTGTTCATCCATGACGGACTTGATGAGTTTGAAATTGAACCTTCAAAGGGCGTATTGAGTTCTGCGGAGCTTCAGTATCGCTTTACACTATCTCCAACAAATACAAACGTTGACAGAATTTCGTTCAAAGTCTGGTGGGGATTTTTCTTACCATGTTAATGCAACATCGTAACTATAAGCTTTCTCCAATTTGGTGTATGTAAAGTCAGTACGTTTCAAGAGGCGTAACACCGTTTGTTAAACTTTTGTTTCATACTAAATGGTTTTTTAATTTGGCAAAATTGGAGATGTCATAAAGCGCTCGTGAGGAGACATCTGCCTTCCAGCACTTCACCACTATTTCCCAAATGAAAGCATTGGCATTTTTCAATTTCTTTTCCAGGAAATTCGGCACTTAATTCCCATCACTTTTGCTAGCTTTGCGAGAACATAATGTGTATCTCAATTCATAGAGCAATATAAACGTCTAAAAACATATAAAACGTATTTTTAAAGCTGGAACAACAATATCCTTCCATTGGGGATGCTGAGATTTGTTAGAGAGGTTTTTTTTAAATACTTCAAAAAGATGAGAAAAAGTCAAAATCATCAGGGTCCCCGGGCAATCGGGAACCCAGCTAATCGGGAAGGATTTTAAACAATCCACCGAAATTTCCCGATTAGAGAGGTTCCACTGTATTTAAACGTTTCGGTTCACTGTTGACTGAGAGAATGTCCACTTACTTTTTTATGGCGAAAGTCAGCTTGCCTCTTTCCGTTGAAGTGTTTGTGCTTTGATTTGGACGATCAGGTCATCAAGGTATATTGAGTTGAATGTCTGCTATTTTCGTCACATCTGTGGAGGGTCTCAGCTCTGCTATAATAAGTACACTATGTGAGATTAATAATCCTCATGCAAGTAGGGGTTAATGATATGAAATCAAGGAATGCCAGGTCAACATTTGGGCTGTTATTGCAACATGTTTATATGGGTGGTGTCTTGGTTTTGTTTGGGGGTTTGTTTTGTCGCCAATCATCATTAAATTCTAATAAGTATGACCCTACCTTCACTTTACATTTCTATTGAATGCTTTACGTCCCTTCCAAATATCTCTTTGGGCTAATAATACAATTTCTTTGTCACCCAAGAGGTTGTAATTAGGCGGGGACAATTTTGCTCGTTTGAGACATCAAATATTCATAAAGTGGATTCATATTACTTTTAAATCATTTGTGAACAGAGGAAAAAAGAATTAAGGGAAAGTACAATATTTGCAACTAAAGCGACAGGGTTATATTATGAGATTATCAATCTTTGACTTTTCTCACCAGATCTATGTTCACACATGTATTGTTTTAAGGGTCTTTTATAATGCCTCTCTTGGGATGAAGATCTACATTAACTCGTAATAAGTTGCAGCCATAGATAGATTTATATTGAATTTAAATTCAATGAATTTGCTACCTTTTTCAGAGCCCAACTTTTGCAGAGACAAGCATCAATTCTCAGTCAAATGAATGTCCTTTACTTGAAGGAGAATCGGTTAAGGAGAAAGGTAAACATTATGAATGTCATTCCAGATAATTCAGTAGATCTCTCTGTGCTATCACTAACAAGACTTTGTATTATTTATTTTTATGTTGTTAAGAAAGTCATTTTTATTCTTCCTACTGAAACTTTATATTCATTGATTTCAAGCTTTCACTAATTTGAATCTTATCATGATAAAAACCTTTTATGTTACTGAATATTGCCAGCTTATAAAGACAGGATGCAAGATGGTATGGTTAGTGGAGATCTTGTGTGAAATAAAAGATCAGTATGCTACATTCAGTATGTTACATTTTAAAGTGTTTTAGGCTCAAAAGTAAAATGTGAAAGTTTGAAATGACATTCTTAAAGAATACCTTTGACAATTACCAAAAGTGTGTTAAAGAATTTTCAGATGCCTTATTAAGGATAGCTCTTGAAAACTGATTATTTATGGTTTAATTTTTCTTGATTAATGTATCTGGATCCATTTCAACTTCACCGAGTAAACATTAGAAGGAGATTTTATCCAAATATTTTTTGTGAGATATCACTATGTGTACATTATTATTTATATTTGTTTATACAATAATGTACATTATTATTTATGTGGAATAAGCGGCAGTTAAAGTTAAAGTAAGGCCTCTGGACAAAACGTGAAGAATAATACAGACAGAAATATGTTATTGAAAGAAGACTTAACAAGGAAGAAAATGGCATTTAGATATTACGGTGCTGCATGACGGAAGAAGATTTTATATGCATGTTTCATTTTAAATATCCTTTCACTGTATAAGAAGTTGTAAGCTTTACATTGTATTGTGTGAATAACGTTAATAAAGAATTTAAAAATTATTTCCAGCATACGATGTCACCTATCTGTGTCCCTACAGTGGACCAATGCGAGGAATTCTCACAGTCACAAACTACAAGTTGTATTTCAAAAGTACTGAAGGGGTGAGTAAGAAGCCCATGATTTTTTAACAATTTGATTTTAAATGATGATTGTCACTGAAGCTTTTCGCATTACTATCAAAATTCACTTTTGTTGTAATCCATACACAAAATTGAATCAATGGGCCAAAGTATAACTACAGCTCATGTGTACTACCATTGGTGTACTAACAGGTCTGTAAATTTTCAGGCATTTGTCAGTTTTCAACTGCCAATCTTTTCTTTGTTATTAACATGCATTGGATTAGATAAGATAAGATATTTTAGTATCCACTGGGGTAGATTATTGTCTCACAAATTTGATTTCATTTTCTTACCATAACATGTTCCTTTTTATGAAGAAGAAGAAGAGGTTGAAATAAATCAACAAGCTTTATAGTATCGGTTAAAGTGAATATCAATTACTCATATAATTTTGTTTAAAGAAAAGAAGGTTTTAGCTGTCTTGAACAATGGAAAACTCTTATTATTTTTTTTAGAAATGGCCACACTATACTTTTGTATGTTTCATTTGCTTTCTTTTTTGCTTAATTCAATCTTTGTGATAGAAAACGTTATAGAAATATTGTTGCTTACAGAGAAGGATTTGTCAAGTAGGGAAATCAATTACTTAATTTTTTTTCATGTAATAGTTTTGAATGAAACTTCTGTTGTAAATGTTCTTAACCATTAAGTCCTTATAACAATTTCTCTGCTTACCTCTCTGCTTTTTCAGTTGCCGCCATTTATACTTGATGTCCCTTTAGGTGTCTGTAGCCAGGTAGAGAAAATTGGGGGCGCTAGTAAGAAAGGTGCTAATTCATATGGAATCAACATTTCTTGTAAGGTAAGCTTTTTTAGGACAGGTTGGGGAGGGAGGAGAGAATGTTGATACTTTGTATTGTTTGTATTTGATTTATTATTTTATATATTGTCCTATCACTTTTTGATGAACATATTGATTTCCAATGAATGAAAACAAAAGAATGTTTTTAGGGGGGGAGGGGTGGGTCTTGATAAGGGTTTTTAAAAATCTTTTTATTTTTATACATTTATTTCATTTATAATTGCTATCACTTTCTTCCTTGACATTTATGAACCGTATTGTTCATTCACAGGATTTAAGAAATCTTCGATTTGCTCACAAACAAGAAAACCGATCAAGAAGACAGGTTTTTGAGGCCATTCAAAAATATGCTTTCCCACTCACAAATAAATTGGTAGGTTATACATTTGGCGATTGGATAAAATTTTAGGAAAATTGAAAACTTGCTTTGAATTTGGGTGTTTGGGTTGGGTTTTTGTTTAATTGGTGGTTTGTGCTTTAGTCTTTAAGAACACTTTTATGTAATCACTTAGACTTTTTAAAGCATGACTACAATTCTCATGTTGTTATCTTTTTGCTCTCTTTCTCCTCAGCTATCGACGACTTTGCGATTTTCATGTCTTTTTATCCTTTTTATTTTATTTTCAGTTATTCTTTGCATTTAAATTTAAAGAAAAATATGGTGAGCTGAATGGTTGGAAAATCTACGATGCGCAGGAGGAATTTAAAAGAATGGTAAGAAAGTATTTTTTTAAATCTATGCATCATAATTCCCTTGTGTCTTGGTTTGAAGTATTTTAATTTTATGAATACCTACACATCAAATAAGATTTTAAGAAAGAAATCACAACAAAAATTGTAATCAAGACATTTGTTTTTGGCTGTGCCTGAAATGCTGCTGTTTTTTAATTTCAAATCTCTTCTTTTAAGTGACTACTTTGAATTGAATACGAATATAAAGGGATATCTAAGACATATGTTATGTTTTGCTCATGATATAGGTATTACCGTCTCAAATTATAAAGATAAAATATTGATAGAACTTCTCAAGTTCTGCCATTTATTATCATTAATCTCTTCATTTTTCTGTGTTTATTCTTTGATGCTTACATGTGAACTAGACTGATCGATTTAATATTTTGTCAATAGGGGATTCCCAATGAGTCATGGAGGATGACCAGAATCAACGAAGATTACAGCTTTTGTGATAGTTATCCAGCAATGGTAAGACTGATGTACTTTGAAAACCACTTAACTGTTCTCATTTTTCAAATGTGACGATGACTTTTATTCATTTTTGTTGTGTTTTTGGTAAATTAAATTGCAAATATATCCTTGAATTTGTGTCCCCCTGAACCTTCACCTTTACAACCTCCTTTCATTTTTTTTATTCATGTTAGCTTGCAGTACCTGCTCAAGCAAATGATGAAATTCTTCGCAAGGTTGCAGAATTCAGGAGCCGTGCTAGGATACCTGTAAGTAAAGAATCTCTGAAACTTCTTGTCTTATGTCACATTTTGTATAATTCAAATGTTATTTTTTTCATATTATCTTTTTTGTAATATATATATAATGCAGAAATATCCTACGTCGTAAAAATTCATGTCATATTCTATGAAATTAAAGCAACTTTGCATTATAATCTTTTTTACTCTCTTGTCATATATCCCAAGAAGTTGAGCACTTTGAAATAAGTTATTTCTCTTCATTCTCCATTCTTTATGCCTATGCTGTACTCGCCCACTTGGACTTGATGTTTTAAGTTGTAGTTGCACCACAGGTGATGCATGAAGCATGCCAACTTTTGTAGAAAATGGAGAAAAAAAACCAGTTATCGGCTGAGCCTTATACAACAGGATTTAGCGATATCCAACTGAGCAAGTAGGGTAAATTTAATTTCCTTGAATAAGATTTCAACCCAATATTGCTTGGTCAGTGTACAGTACCTCTACCACTAGGCCATTCTGCTCCAATTTACACATAAGGAAAAAGTTGCAGATGGGTGGAGAATTGTCAAAGATCTTAAGTTTTATCCTTGAAGGTATGACTTTCAAGGCATTGCC
The DNA here is from genome assembly GCA_031762655.1 of Doris verrucosa. NCBI lineage: Eukaryota > Metazoa > Mollusca > Gastropoda > Nudibranchia > Dorididae > Doris > Doris verrucosa. The sequence continues at coordinate 5,157 of JAUEKT010295355.1, read as the reverse complement.
TTGTTATCCATGCTCTCCACTCATTTTTTCCCTCAGCTGTAAACATCTGAAACACATTGCTTTCTTTAGCCATTGAGACAGGGTATCATGAGAGATCTAAAGGATTATGAAATTATGTTCAGCGCAGATTGTTACCCCAAAAATATTATTTAATGGGGATTACTACATACCAACAAAGAAGAAAAGGCTTTTTTTTCTCAAAACTATTTTATTTGTTGCAGCATAATTTTTTTTTTGCTGGCATAGACATTACATAGAATTGATTTTTATTTCTTGAATATATTATTCAATGTAAAGTTTACATTGCATAACAACTGAATAAAGAATAAATCGGGAAAGTGTTGTTTTTAGTATCTCTAAATAAGAAAAGCTCTAAATGACCGTTGTTTCATAAAATTTATATTAATTTCATCTCAAACCTGAGGATTTTTTGTATGTTCTTTTTCAGTTTCTTATTGTCTAAGTTTATTTCTCTTGTCCCTATATTTCAGGTTTTGTCATGGATTCACCCAAAAAGTCATGCCACCATTACTAGATCTTCCCAACCATTAGTGAGTGTCACAAGTAAGACCAGTAAAGAAGATGAGACTTACATTCAAATGATAATTGGCACCAATGCTCAGTCTCACAAGCTTTACATTATGGATGCAAGACCCATGGTGAATGCAGTTGCAAACAAGGTAAACCTTTCACGTTTCCATTTATTGTGAGTCTTTCCCTTTACTTTTTTCACCATTTACGAAATGCTCAGTCGTCTCCCGTCAATAATTTAAGATATATTTCCAGGCTACATTCAAGGTATTCATTTTATGTCTCTACAAGCATTACATTATTGTCTACCTAAGAACATAGTTAACCTGACAGCATAGTTGTTCTTTAGAAAATGGGGTTTTTCTCCATATACAATATACATTGAATTCTTAGCAACTTATCCCATCCGGCTATGGATACGATTTTTCAGACAGGATTGAAATCATTTAAGTTGTCAAAATATAGATGGATTCTCAACCTCTCGTAATTTAATCAACCAGATATGCAGAGTGGCATGTTTTACCTTTAAGTTGTAGGAAATAGGTGTAAAAAGTTCTCCATCTCTCCAACCCAAACAGCAAAGTGCGAGTGTCTCAGTCTGGCCCAAACGAGGGACATACGGCTTCAACAGACACGGCTAATCACCAGCGTGGCATCACGATATAGGCCTACACTGTGATGTCTCAACAATCATTGTTCACTTGCATTACCCAAATCGTTGGCTGTCAATTGAGATGTGTGTTCACTTAAGGAGGTGTTAGTGAGTGTATCAAAGACAACTTTGACGACAGTGTTGTAAGCTTGCTAGGCAGAGGCAGATGATCAACGGCTTCATAAAATCCAATCCTCTGCATGACCATCTTAACCTGATGAGATTTTATTCCGCGATTGACAGGATGAGTAAGAATTAGTTTAAATCATGATTATAGCTTATCTTTGTGTATGTCATTTTGATGATGAGGGCAAAGAAAGCAGTCATGAGAAAGTGTTATCGGTTTGATAAAGAGACTGAGAGGATTATTCATTCATTTATTATCACCCTAAGAAACAATTTCTCAGAAGAATTTGACTAAAGTATGATGCCAAGAGGGAATTCTCTTTCCCTAACGAAGAAAATACATATCCTACATAAAGGTAAGGACAAAATTTTGGGTCAGGATGTAGCCTAGAGCCCACTGGTTACCTTATAAATCAGAACGTTTTTAAATGTTTTATCTCCTGTACAGTCTGCCTAAGAGCACAGTCCATGTAAGATTATGATTTTTTCCCCCTGCTTTCCAAGGTCTGTATTCTTAGGAAAAGACTACCGTAATATAATGTGGTTGATGTGTTCAGAACATGAAAGTTTGAAGTGAATTGAATATATAAAACTCAGAGACTAGGCAGGCTGAGAGGTTACCCTGAAGAATATTGTATTCAGATTTTAGAGTAAGAGATAGATTTTTACTCTCAAATCATTTTCATGTGTTGAACTTACATGATTTCATCTACAATTATATTGTTATTTTCCAGGCAAGAGGTGGAGGGTATGAAAACGAAGAGCTTTATCAAAATGCTGAATTGGTGTTCTTGGACATTCACAACATTCACATGATGCGAGAAAGGTAAGAACAGCAAGGCTTTGCTTTGACATAATATGAACAATACTAACACAATGGTTAATGCAATCTTTGATCACCAGGTGGTAGTGGAAGCGAAGAAAAGTGAAAAGGGTAGGCAAAAGTATTATTTTACAATGGTTATGTTAAAAAGAACGCTACTTAGTCATTTCTTCAATTGGCTCATTTACTACCATTAATTTCAATGACGGGTCTGTGCCTATAATTCTATAAGAAGTTTGTAGAGGATACAGCTATATTCATTCATACCTTCTCAACTATATTAACATACGATTTGTAGTAAAAGCATAGATAACAATAATAATGTACTCATATATCCTGGATTTGAACAGGCTTATAGTGCTCATCAATGGCGTTTTACTATTTATCACAGAAGAACAGAATTTGTAGAAACCACTCATTTACACCTTCATTGAGTGAAACATTAACATTAAGATTGTTTTCTTCTGGAAATAATTATAGCTGTGATATTTTAATCGTTGGAAGAGACGACCAATTGCCAATTGATGACAAATAAGACATCTACCACCCGTCTTGATCTCATATCAGTCATCTCATCTATTTATAATCTTATTTATGATTTGGATAAAAAATATGGTCATCTAACTCCCTTTTTTCTTGATCAGATATATGTTGATAACCAGACCTGCCTATTATTACGAATTTCCAGTAATTGTTACTAAAATCGAATGCAAATTACTAAAATACAAGGCAAATTACAATTTTTTGGCAATTCTTATTTGCAGCACTAAATTTTGTAAATTTGGCACTAATCTCAATGTTGACACAGGGATGATGATAAGGTTTATAAGATCTATACTTTGAAGCAGTAAACCTATATATCAAGTTAAGCAACGAATGACAATTGGAAAACGATGTTGAAGACTTCCTCCAACAAAAAAAGATGATTTCTGGTTATAGTTCAAGCTTCTTTTTTTTTGCATTTTGCATGCATTTTAGATCCTCTTAGTCAACATGGAAAATGTTACTGATTTTAACTACAAATAACTAAAAAAAATTCAGCTTCGTTACTAATTTTGTAGTTCCAAACTAGGTAGGTGTGGATAATTAAGCAAATTTTCACAACCGTTACTGGATGCCTTTTGTTAACTAGACTTCAGTGATGATACCTTACCATTCTTTCCATGAATTTTTATCTCGATTCCTCAGTTGGCAGACATTTCCAGCTCACATTCAAATCGCGTTCTTTAGCTACTAGGAAGCAAAGCGGGGATTGGTATGCCTAAGAAAATGCGAAAAGTGTAAAACCATCTCAGTCTCAATGCTTTCAAACATGACTTTAGTAGACGGTCAATGAGTAAAAGTTTCATGTATTCAATGCTTAAAGTTCATTCCATGTTTTGTGCTGTGTCTTAGAATTGTGAAATAATATGATGGCTTTCGATACATGTTTTTTTTTTTAGTAAAAAAGCATTTTTTTAAATGGCTTTTTATTGTTACAGTCTCAGGAAATTGAAAGAAGTTTGCTTTGATACCATCGATGATGCTCACTGGCTGTCGGACATAGAATCCACCCATTGGTTGGCACACATAAAGGTAATGAGAGCTGATCACCTCATGAACATTCAATACTGTTGAATTTAATTCGAAACATCAGAAATTCTCATTTAATCAGTTGAAATTATCTAGATTTAGAAATGGTTTCTTATACCGATGCAATAGTTTTTAAACTCTCTTTCCATCAAGACGCCAAATTTTCTAATTTTCTTTTATTCTTTTTTTCTCTCCTTTTTATCCATTCTGAATATGATTGAGTATGAGAAACTTTCAAGTTTGATTCTGATGAAGAGCTACATGGATTTCTGAAAAGGAAATTACAAAAGAGCATGTATTTATAAGGTTGCTAATGGCTTTGTTACATGATTTTTCAGATTATTCTGGCCGGAGCTGTTCGAATTGCAGATAAAATTGAAAACAGCAAGACCTCTGTTTTAGTACATTGCAGTGATGGGTGGGATCGTACTGCTCAGGTAAATAAAAGGATTATGTATATTTTTGCCTCTCATTTAGAATTTGAAACACAGTAATTGTGGTTGAAACTTTGGACGTGTACTTTTTTTTATTACCATGATATTTCCTTTTAAATCCTTTAATATGATCATATCTGGCGGATATGGTAAATAAAATGTACAGAAAATGCCCACAGTCAATAATGTAAACCTGAAAGCCTTGCCTAAAGTGGGAACAGAATAATGGTGGAGATGGTCTCAGGGAAGAAGAGATAAGGTCTTTAAGCCTAAAGTTTTTTATAGCCAGTTAATTTTTATAGAAGTTTACAGATATAAGCACCTAAGGGAAAGATCGTAACACTTGGAAATCATTACGACTGACTCAAACACAAGTTTTATTGATTGTATGAGGTTGATAACTAATGACAGTAATCCTTATGTGGCCTTTTTGAAGTAACTTTATGTTTATGTCCTCAGTTATGTGGATTATCAAAAGTAATGCTTGATCCATACTTTCGGACGATCAGAGGCTTTGAGGTTCTCATTGAACAGGAGTGGATATCATATGGTCATAAATTCAGAACGGTTTGTACAATCTCACATCTATTACTCTTATTTAAGATATTGGCAAGTATTATTGGGGTGGATTCCACCTAAATAATACAGAGGTTGGGGCTCTGTATTATTTAGGTGGAAAGATTTTTCTCCACCTACATAATGGAGCCCCTACCTCTGTATTCTTAATTTATTTAAGTGGAAAGATTGCGTTACTTTCTTTTCATCCACCTACGATATTTTCGATGGGTGGAAAGATTCTATCCACCTGTATTTTGTATTTGTATACTATGTACATATATTACTATGGGTGGAAAGATTTGCCTATGTAGCTTTCTACGGGTGGACGGATTTTATCCACCCATACTTTCTACTATGGGTGGAAAGATTCTATCCACCTATACCTTCTATTGGTAGGCAGATTCTAGGCCTATCCACCTATACTTTCTAGGGGTGGAAAGATTCTATCATATCCACATATA
>JAUEKT010295244.1:0-11231 GCA_031762655.1 Doris verrucosa | reverse complement strand
AGAGAGAGAGAGAGAGAGAGAGAGAGAGAGAGAGAGAGAGAGAGAGAGAGAGAGAGAGAGAGAGAGAGAGAGAAGGAAGGGGAGAGGATGAAACAGAGATACGGAAGAGTTATTCAAAGAAAGAAACGAGTCAAGAAGAAAAACCTTGGCCAAGTGTCTTGTTGTAGGCCTATGTCTGTACGTTTAAGACGATTTTAAATCGACAATTCAGTCACAAACGGCAAAATTTGCGGTTTTTTGCGGGAAAATTAGAACTTGGGGTAATTTGCGGCCAAGGGCAAAATTTGCGGCCGCAAATTTGCCATTTGCGGCCGCGAAAAACTACGGGGACAGCTAAACAGACGGTACGCTTTCTTTTTTCTGGAAGACGGTCTGGGCTGACCGTCGGTGTCCGGTGTTAATATGGTTCTGGCCTTAGCCTCAAAGAGGGGTCAATTCACGGTCGCTGACCTATTGACTTACTTGCCCTTTCTTTGGTTCAATTATAGTTAAGCACGTTATACAGTAGACTCTAGCACCTAGATCTATAACTACATGTATAAGTATAATGTAGTTTGATGCTGCTAATTAATTGTGTGGTGAGAGTGAGTGTGACGGCGGGGACCGTTAGGTAGGTAGGTAGAGAGAGAGAGAGAGAGAGAGAGAGAGAGAGAGAGAGAGAGAGAGAGAGAGAGAGAGAGACACCAATCAGACCAGAGTATGACTATGAGAGAAAGAGAGATAAAACGTGGAGATCGACATAGCCTAGGGAGGCATTTTATAAGAGAGAGAGAGACAGACAGACAGAGAGAGAGAGATCAATTGATGAGAGATAAAAATATTATAATTGAAGAAACACAGAGATTGACTTATATTAGTGAAGAAGAAGGAGAGAGAGAGAGAGAGAGAGAGAGAGAGAGAGAGAGATGAAAGTGAAAGACTGCGCTATTGACATCAACAAGGGTAGAAAAACAGACTTAGTAGAGAGACAGACAGACAGACAGAGACAGAGAGACAAAGACAAAGACAGAGACTGAGATTAAAAATATTGAAATTGATGAAATACGGTCATCGGCATAGACTAGGGAGGAATAAGAAGAAGAGAGAGAGAGATGAAAGACTGCGAGTTTGAGCCTTCAGGAGACACAGTCGCATCACGCTGTGTAGAAAAAAATCGGCCCGCCAGACAGTGTACCACTCTGTAGTAGGCTTACTGTGGCTACCGCGTCATTACTGGCAGCGTGTCACGCTGTGGCTACCGCGGCATTCCTGGCAGCATGTCACGCTGTGGCTACCAGCGGCCTTTATTATATCTCCTTCCAAGATGGCGGCCGACTGTATCTGGGTCCCGTAGTTTGAGGTAGTACCTTATATTGTGCCTACGAACAATTCATATTGATTAACAAACGCTCCAATTCCCTTTCCGCTCCACCACGACCACGGTCAAGAAAAGTTATTCAATTTTCTATCCTCAAAGGGAACCTCCATTTTGAAAAAATCCCTTGTTAAGACAGTCGTTAAGGAGTATTCAACTGAATGTTAAACTTGCCGATAGCATATATTGAAACCACCAGGTCGGATAATATGATCCTAAAATCTTGATTACAACAGATCAAGGAAAACGTAAATATGGGTGTTTTTATACATTTTCTCCCGAGTTACCAGACTGGCGAAGCTACCAAGCAGACCCCCTGAGATTTGACCGCGGTCAGGTCTCCCCGGTAACCTAGATCTAGATCTAGTGGTTTACTGCGGGGACACTACGAAAATGGCGTTGTCGGGTCGCTTAAATGTAATGGTGGACAGTGAATAAATGATGTGTCTTTTCGGAAAGAGCGTTTTCCTTTACTTTTCCTTTTACTTTATGATTAAGATCTTGCTTGAATGAATTTTAAAATGCTGCTTTTTTTGTTATCTTTGTACACTTATTTCATATTTCCCATGGAAAAACTCAGATTTATGTGATGTTTGTTGATTACCGGGAAGACCATCCATCATATCCGGGCAGACCCTTCGTTACCGAGGAGACCGGATTTTGGTAGTGTCCGAAAAATATTTGTATTTCACCGAAAATATCTAGATCAAGGTTGGCATAAATAGTTGATACTATCTAGAAGAGAAAAGAAAAATATATCCGGGAAGCCCAGAACCTTGTAAACAATGCATTAGGTCACAGTTAATCGTGATAGGAAAACTGCCGGTGCTACACTACCGAATAGACAGTCCATTACTATAGATCTAAATCTACTATGCCTGTTTTTTTCAGTATTGTTTGTTTTTACACTTTTGATGTTACTTCCCCTTGCCTTTTATATACCCGATTTGGCAGTTCGGGAGAAATTCCATAACCTGGAGCCAGTCAATTGGATGTCTGCAACTACGATCAGATCCATTTGTCTTTACTTGAACATTATGCATCTATAGGCTAAATCATCGGATATTTTTAGTCTAGCGATCTACTGTTATTTTATTCACATCTGAATTGTTAATGTTTTATGTTCATAAACATTAACAGCCTTACTCGAAGGAAAATCTAAAACAACTGAGTTCCAGCTTTCCATGATTTTTTCGCTGGAGAGGATTAGAGCTAATAATGCGGCGAGGAGAGCGAGCGAGACAGAAAGATAGAAAGAGAGAGACTAGAGAGATACAATCGGGCAGATTGGTTGGAGCGCGTACATGATGATTGGAAATTACAGTAGAATACACTTTTAACCAAAATTCAAGGAAACTTATCGTCACCGTCGGGGAACATAGTCGTATGTGCCTCATTGCAGTTTTGCTCATACGACCCTTTTCCCCGACAGTGACGTTATGGTCTATGTTGGTTTACACATATATTTTGTTTTAAGAATTATGTGCAAAAAAGTGGGATGCATATGGAGCAGGCTATGGCATGGGTGGGGATGGAGGTTGTAAATAAGTAGGGTAGGATTTAAATACTACTGAGGGTGTTGGCCTATTGTATAGTAAGAGAGCATAGCAAGCATTTCTGGACTCTGATGAGGGGAGGGAAGAGTAGGGGGACGGACGATAAAAATTATGGCCGAGTCTCCATGTCTCAATGGATGAGATAAGGAGTATTTTTCATCCGTATCTCAACGGTTGAGACACGGAGTATTTTTCATTCGTATCTCATCGGTTGAGATAGCCTACGGAGTATTTTTAATTTGTCAACGTTTGAGATCTGGCAAAACTGAAACATTTTCTATTTACTTGTAAATGAAGTACTAGATGTGAGTTTCCAGATATAAACTAATCAATTTATACAAACATAGCACGCAACAAAATACTCTGTTGAACACACATACACATACACTGTTGCTCTCACAAACACACGAAACACACACAAATCCAAAGTTTAATTTTAAAGATGTTACTGGTCAAATCATAAAGTTTAAGTCAAGGAACAGCCACCAATAAAAAAATAAGCTACAGAAGGGTAAATTAAGCTACGGAAGGGCACTTTTTTTTCCTAAATTAAGCATAGCTTTATAATTATGCTACAAGTCAAGCTACATGCCCTTAAACCAAGCACCATTACTCATCATGTGACGGCCTTCATCACAACGGAGTCATGTGACCGACTACGTCATCACGACGACAAACACGGCTGGTGATGCCTTTTTCTTTGAAAGCGTTTCGACGAATTTTATATCTGGATCTACGGAGGTCGAAATTAAGCTACCGTAGCTTAATTAATTAAACTACGAGTGGCAGCCTTGCTCTTGCTACTAGGCGGGGCGAATGAAGGCCTATGCACTACCCATGTCTGATGCCCATTGGGGGACAGCCAATGAAAACCAGTTGAGATACGAATCATTTTTATTTCGTATCTCAACCGTTGAGACATGGAGATATTTCGAAAAATTATTACGCTTATACTGATTGAAACAAGGAAAAACAGCATTCTGTTTTTGGTTAGCGATAGTATGGCTGTAAGCGCTTTGGGATTAGCACCATTTTGTGAACAAGAAGTAATTAATAGGAAACATAATAAACAATACTTCGATTTGATAGAGGTATACAAGTACAATACACAACTACTATGCAGTTAAAAGACCGACATTAACATTGGCAAGTGGGAGAGACCTACGAGGACACTCACTCAAACTGCAGAAGGGAAGACACAGGCTGGCCCTTAGGGGCAACTTCTTCACCAACAGAGTGATATCCTCTTGTAACAGTCTACCTGATAATGTTGTGACAGCGCCATCCATTAAGACCTTCAAAAGTCGACTAGACCACCACTGGAGGCACCATCCTAATCTCTATGAACCACAATGTCAAGCAACTCATCCACGCATGTCACATATTGAGTGAGAAATATTTAAAGATCCACGAACGGACCTTAATTGGTCTCAAAACACGAAATCAAGTCAAGTTTTCAGTTTGTCCGTTTTTGGTTTAAAAAATGTATTCTGCTCCATTAAATTTAAGGTAAATTATATTTGACAATTGCTAGTCACCTGTCACAAATTGCAATCAAGTCCTGCAAGGTGGACAAATTAAAAGAAAAAATCACAGACCTGGACAATGCCTGCCTAGCCAATGAGTATTAGCTCTCTGAATCCCAACCATTTTGACCCTGTCGTTTCTCAGAACCCAGCATTTTAAAGGAGTTCTTATAAAAATCAGCAAAAAAAGAGTTTTAAAGATCATAGAACCTTGCAATTTCGTGGGCTTTTAGAAAGTAAAGTAAGAAGCAAAATTGTATTGTGTTTTTATCTCATTTTTTGGGAAGTTTTCAAAAATGACCCAAAATTTTATGAACAAAAAAAATCACACAACCCTTCTTGAGCCTCCCATAAATGCCTCCAATGTTACACACATTGTATTAAAAATAAAAAAACAAACATATATATTTCATCAAACTTTGACGATAAGAAATATTTGTCCGCTTTTGTCCCAGTGCATTTTGTCTTGGGCGAAGCCCTTTTCGAAGAAAGAAAGTCACTTTGGAAAAAAATACTGTGAAAAAAAAAGACTTTTCATGCTAGAAAGTTGAAACCAAGTCGTGGTCAAAGGGAAATAACTCAGCTAGTAAAAGCTCGTCCGCTGGCACTAGTAAAACAACGGCAAAAGTTGAAATCACAGGAGGTGCAATATTGGGATTTCAGGCGTAAACCACCTTGGATTGCAAACATGAATCAGGATTCAGAGAGCTAATTGTTTGTACATTTAAATGAGTAAATGATATCGAACCAATCTCAAGAATTTAATCTTTCCAGCTAAAGTCTAAAGAAAGGGACAAAAAATGCTGGTTTTCAGAAGCACACACCGGCCAATGGCTCACTGACTGATTGGTCACTGCGTACCACCTACAAACATCCTTTCTTTTACATCCTCAGAATGGCTACTAATGAAGGTGATCATGTTGATGGATCCATTGCCAAAAAGTTAAAGAAGGAAGAGAATGGAGATGCAGAAAAGCAAAAAGTAGAACAAGCAGAGAGTTTTGCAGAGGAATTCAAGTTTAGCAGTGACACTAGCCTTGAAGACTTGTGAGTAAAGTTACGCCAGCATTTTTATTTCCTTAATTTTTAAAAAATCTCAATGTCAAATCAGAAAATCACGCTTAATGTGCCACTTTTATCTGTCAGGCAATCAGGACATCAAGTGTACAAATTATACAATGTAGTAAAGTTATTTTCTGTGATATAATGCTCCACCTCCATGTTTTTCATAGCATATTTCTTTATCTGTGTTATTGAGGGTTTTCACGTTGCATGACTTGCGATCCTGCTCTTCTTTTGTCTCAGTGTATGCTCTGATTCATTGCCTTTGTCTCTGACCTATTTTATGTGACACTGTCACTGTCTCGTTCTTCTGACTTTCTTTGCTATTTCATTTCTTACTTTAGCTATCCATGAAACTTAGACGTCTATTCTATCGACAAAAACCTGCTTCTTTCATGCACATCCCAACAGTATATTTCAGGTCTTATATTTATACCTTTTTTTTTTTATCTTTTCTTGATTTCATCCTTGTTTACAAGAAAGTTTGTTTAGTAGAAAAGCGTTTTTCATAAATGATTTTCTACTGGTCGTATCATATTAGATAAGTATCTCAAAAGCTGTAAAAAATGAATAATGAGTAGAATATGGCAAATTGACAATGTCCAATGTTCCGCCACACAGCTACATGTATAAGTTTGCTTTCCTGGAGTCCATGAAATAAATTTGTTGGGACACGTTTTGTCACAGGCAAATAGAGTTATTGAGATTTTTATCAAAAATGTCATACACAGTTTAACTGAAAGACTGATGCAAGTCTCAGAAATGTTTTTGATTAATTTCAAAACCGGTAAATTATTTCATTATCATCCAAAGATTATCAGAGGTCTCTAGAGGTCTTTTTAAGAATATTTGAGTGAATTATTCCTTTGATGATGTTTGTTGGGTTTGTTGGGTTTCTTTTCAATAACAGCTGTTGAAATTTGTCTGTGATGCTTTTACAGAGATCAGAATATTATGAAAGAGTCATTATATCATGTGCTTGAACATCTAAACCAGGATGAATGTGAATTCTGGATGAGATTTTTTTGTCCAAAAGCTTTTGAAATGGTTGTAGGCCCTGATCCTTCCTCATGATATTCACACTTTCCCTCCTGCTGACGTCATCAAGCTAGTACCTATTCTTTTACTCAGAGGTGAACATGAATAATTCTATAACAACCTTTCATTTAGGCGAGGCGATGGGTGCCGACGCAGAGGTCACGGGTTCGAGCCGCACTTGTGTCAAGATTTTTAAAAATCTATTCCTATGCATCTTTCTTGTCGTTGTTCTTTCGGGGCTATTCAATTGCTTTGTCTATTATTTACCTAAGGTAATTCACAAACACTTTTAAATGTGTCAATTTTATGAACACACCAATGCAAAGCTTTAGGTTTTGGTTACCAGTTGGCTGATGTCACACATGACCATTTTGTCAAGCACAGAGCCAACAAACAATTTGTCCTTGTATACAAAGCCGATGGAAGACGCGGAAATGAGATCTCCGTGATCATAAAATAGTTCAGGAGTGGCATCTTCTACGATCCTTCCTTCCTTCAGGGCGTAAGACACAATGCGTGAGGGCGATCGCTGTGCTGGGTCTGCCAAGTGATGGATGATCTTCCAGGCAATGGGGTGCACCCCAACAAAGATTCTTTGCCCGTCCTGCGATATGTGCATGTTATCCGTCACAGATCCAGTAATGAAAGTTTGCACTAGGTGCAAACTGTTATTCGAATAACGGTCATACATTGTGATACCTTTGTTTTTACTTGTGGCCAAATACAGATGTTGTCCATCCCTTGATAAGACCACACCGTTTGGCCCAAAAAGGTTTGATAAGACTACCCTGTAATTTGACCCGTCAAAGTACAGCAGGTTGCCGAATGGCAAGTTGAGGAAATTTTCAAGGTATGCAAGAATTCCTTTGCTGTAGTACATGGAGTTTGAGATGTAAAAGGAGTCCACACCTGTGAGGACGATGTCGTTGGTTGAGCCGAACAAGCTGCTGCTGAATGATTTCAGATGCACAAGTTCCAGGGTCTCAGACATGTATCTGAACTTCTCCACGCGGTCCAAATGTCCTGGAACATGGCTGATGATGTACAGTAGATGCTGTCCATTTAGCTCGTCTTCCAAAACACTCAAACCATTGGGTCTGAAGGTGTCTGGGTTGAAGCTTGACGAGGCTTGAATTCGCAATTTCTGAAGGGAAGATTCAGGATTGTTTAGGTCTAGTGAGTAGACGGCTCCCTTGATATTGTGCTTCTCCATGAAATCTTTATAGGTTTGAAAGGGACTAAAGGGGAAAGCTATGCCTGACGTGATGAATGCCAGCCCATTGCTGACAACCTCGATGTCTTCTGATCCAAAGTTGATTCCCTTGATGTTTGTACATGAACCTGGCCGGTGTGTGTCAAACTGGCGATGGAAATCCAAAAAGTGGAGGCCGCATAGCAAAGTGGCGAGGCAGATGCTGGTGGTGGTGGCAATAAAAACTCCAAGGATCATTTTCGGGGCGTTTGTTTTGGTTTCTGATTTTTGTTGCTCTTCAAGGTCTGGATTGAGTTCTGGAGGGAAAAATAGACAACGAAGTTGTGAAATTGTTTATCTAATTGTAAGTATCTGTGTCATAGATGAGGCATTATGGTCTTATGTAGATAGAGTAATTAACAATTTAAGTTGGACGCTTTGTCTGAGATTCATTAGAATCAAACTAACCTTTACTAGTGAACTTCATTAACTACCAAAATGCATTTGATAGCATCAACAGGAATTCCGTCTGGGCCTAAGACCTAAAGAGCGGGAGCTTATCCTGGCTGTTAAGCAGAACAGATGGCGCAAGATCATCCCCTGGACAGGACGCTAGTCTATTGCAGTTTTTACTCCCCAGCCCTTGCTGGTACTCATTTACACCTGAGTCGAGTGAAGCAATTGGAGTAAATTTTCTTGTTCAAAGAAAATACACGATGGTCGCTGATGAGATTCAAACCCCACACCTCTCGGTCAGTGGTCCGACATCTTAACCACTAGCCATCGTGCCTCCATCAACAGGAATACGCAATGGAAAGTCATAAGGCATTACGACATACCACAAAAAATAGTCAGCTTGATAAAGGAGATGTACAAGAATACCACCTATGGGTTTTACATGACGAACGGCTTTCTGAAAGTTTTGAGATCAACACAGGCGTCCGACAGGGTTGTCTTTTGATACCATTCTCATCCATCTTGGCAATATAGAGGCTCATGAAGAACGTGAAATTCGAAGACGAACTGGAATTCAGTAGCTACAGCCAAAGACCACGGTTATGGACCACATTTCATCCTCTATTGGACTATGCATTTACATTTTACCCTGGATAAAAAAACACAAAAAAAAACAAATCACAATATGCATTGTTCAATTTAAAACAAAGATAATAAATACCCTACGGTAAGCTTGTGCAGCTGCTTCTTTCTCACTGTAGTGACAACGTAGCCAGCGTGGAATAGGCCAGCCTGTGCACTGTGGCTGAGCTTGGCGTATTGCATTTATATTTTAGGCCAGTACGTGTATAACGTCGTCCTAGTTTATCGTACTTTTCTAGATCTAAACAATTATGTAGACCTAGGTACCGAAATAAAGTGTATTCTCAAAATTCATCAAGATCTCGAGAAAAAATTCAAGAGTAATGGAGACTGTTGACACAATGTTGTAGTAAAGAACTTTATTGACGCAAAATAAATATGGAATCAATTTGGCTAGATCTTTAAATCTAACAGCAATTAGACCAAAAAGGCTGAGATCGAATGTTACTGATTTTGGATGTGGAATTCGTATGATATTGTAGATTTATTACATGTAGAAGATCTAGACGAGATTTCTTTATCTTGATTCAAAATTTATATCTAGGACTAGGTATAGGTTTAGTTTATCTCTAGATACCGGTATCTTGATCTAGCTCTGGCTAAGTTTCAGAAGACCAGTTGGTGAAAACGTTGTGCCAATAACTCAGAGGTTGTCACCATAACATTATGTCAATGATTATCACTCCGTTAAAGAAAACACTCGGTGTTTTCTTTCTTATAAATTAATCATAATTAAAAGAATCTAGGTCTAGTTGTGGTTAGGTCATTTATGAATTCATAAGCTTCATCGTATTTTAAAAATGACCCAAAAGTCTCACACCCAGCACCCACCTAGGTATACGTTTATAATGCTCTCGGCTCTCGGCTTGTCTTACTGCCTTGCCCTCAATTGCTTCACCCGGATTCACCCCACTCGGGTGTAATTGTCCGGATCTAGGCAGAGAAGAATCTTGTCAGAATGCTCTACTGTATGCTCCACAAGGAGCTAAGAAGAACTCTGGATTGAAATGGCCTGCCGAAGGATGAATGATGTGCAGTCTGTGGGCTTGCCCTTGTTTGGGGCTATAAACCCATCTTTAGCTTTATCTTAAATCAAATCAGGTATCTCACTGTCCGTCGCCTATCTCACAAAAAGAATAGGGTTTTTAAGTTAAGATCATTACGGAACATTTTGGCGTCGACATTTGTGATACCTCAAAGAGGCGAATCTCTAACTTTAAGACTAACAAAGTTATGAGCAAAACAAATTGAGGCGCATCTGTCTGCAAAGAATGGCCAGAACTTTAGATGGATCTCGTGAGAAAACGTACAAAAGCCAGATAAGCCCCTTTGTGAGAAAGGCGACGAATTGTTTCAGACATCAACTTCAAACTTGCTTCCAGCAGGCGCAGTGGTCTCTGGGCTGGCACGCTGGAGGCCGCGAGTTCGAATCCCTTCCGGGACACTGTGATTGTCCAGTTTGGGGCGCTGTTCCTACGGATAATTTCCCTTCAGGGATGAATAACGTAGATTTTGTTCACTTCTTGTTCTTTTCTTTCACGTTTCTCTAAAATACTAATTTTCTATAAATTGTATTACTTGGTCCTGATTATTTTCCTTAAATACTGATTTAAAAAAAAAATTTGACTGGATATCCTGATTTTTTAACATTGTGGCGGAGTCTGCAAAAATGCCTGGGGTATTTTCAACAAGAATAACGTGTTTCAGTTAGATAGAGCAGGTCCCGTACGTTCGTAGCTTCATGTTCTCCTATTGCTGTTGTTATTCTGACAATTTTAAATCACGTGTACTACCACTTGGTCGCGGCCATCGCGGATTTTCCTTGAGCAGGAAAGTTTACTCTAATTGCTTCACTCGACTCAGGTGTAAGTGAATACCAGTGAGGGCTGGGGAGTAAAACCTGCGATATACTAGCGGCCTATCCAGGGGATAATCGTGTATGTATCACCTGTTCCACTAATTGCTACAGAAACCAGGATAAGCTCCGGCTGTTTGGGTCTGTCAAGACCTAGAGTGAACTTTTCTTTTCTTTTTGCACTGCTGCTATTGGTGTCACCACTGCTTGTAACAACAATAATAGAGCAAAACAAAAAAAACACAAAATCCGGAATAACAACTCGTAGGCTGTCCACTCCACACCATGGGAACAAACACCACCAACAAACTTCTATAAAAAAAAGTTGTCTATTGTTAAAAAATTGTATTGAACGTACGAACGTTGTGAAGTGAAGTCGTGTTGTTCCCATTGCGTGGTCGTAAAAGACTTAATTAGATAAGGTTTCTAATGCACCTTCACACCGAAAGACTACTTTTTGTAGAAGTGGTGTTGGAGTTGGTTCCCACTGAGTGGACAGCCTTAGGCCCAATCCACACTAATCTGTGAGCCATGTCTGTGATCTGAGCCA
>JAUEKT010295133.1:0-11239 GCA_031762655.1 Doris verrucosa | reverse complement strand
TCTTCTTCTTCTTCTTCTTCTTCTTCTTCTTCTTCTTCTTCTTCTTCTTCTTCTTCTTCTTTTTCTTCTTCTTCTTTGACTTCTCCTTAAACCCCTCCTCGTCTTCCTCCTCTTACTTCTTCTTTTCCTGAAATGTTCTGTCTCTGCTAGATTAAGTAATACTGTTAGTGGCTCATAATTAACTTATATAATTTTGTTATTCTTTGAAGAAGAAACGATTAAAAGCTTACTCTACAATTTATTTTTATCTTCCTATTATTTATTTGTTTTCAGAATTTAACCTAAAGGGATGTAAGATGTCTAACATATTCATCATTAACATGCGATGATGATTTGAGATCTGAAAAAGACAGTGAGACAGTGAGGTGACATCACCTTTTACAAATACAAATTCACGTTGGAAAGTATCAAGAATACACCCTTTTTTGTGTCCACATAAGTAAACCAGTAAGTAGCATTATCTTCAATGTTTGGGTGTATGTGCGAATTATAACATTTGAGTTGTCTTAAAATTTGTCTTTTCCTTTTGTAGCATTTAGAATGATTTTATTCTGAGCATTTTCAGTCCTCTAGAGAGCCTACAGTGTTGATGTTTGCAAGATAAAACTTGAGATCAAACTTCACATCTACAGCTTAAACTCAGTTTACCCTTTTAATTTAACTTTTGAGTCAGAGGAGGAAAGTGGAGAAACCGACCTGCCTCAAGAGTCGCATATTAAAAAAAGGAAACTGAGAAAAACTAGTCATTTTGAGGCAGTCAACTCTTAAGCTTAGAGCTTATCATGTGCCAGGTAGTGAGGTAGTTTTATCTTTTGCCTTTGAACTAGGATCTAGTCTATTGCAGAATGCTATTCTTGTTGAAAAGTAAAGCAATTGGAGTTATTTTCTTGCTCAAAGAAAATACACGATGGTCACGACTGAATCTTGAACCAGCTACCTCTCGGCCAAAAGTTTGACCACTCAGCCACTCATTTTTGGCCCTCTTGGCTTACACACAACTGCCTATCTGCTCCTAGAAATGCTCAATTAGTCTCTTTTTGATACCTCTTTTTATCATGAAAGGTCAAAGGCTTCCTAGAAATGGTGAGAGTAATTTTTAAAAATGTAATTTGTCTTATGTCCTTTCATCAAACGTTTTTCATTCTGGCATGAGATATATCGTCATGGTCATAACACTATTGCCCAGTCATTTTGGTACTTTTGAGAGAGAAAAAACAAAACAAAAAACCTGATTTAATTTAGTCAAAAGTGTAACTTAGGTAAAATGGAAAACTTAAGAATTTGGAACGAAAAACAATTTAAAACCAAGATCAAGAACTAAAGAAATCAGTGCTGGTTGCTACATATATAATGTAACTCAAAACGCCAAAAAATGACCCCGTCAATTGTGTGCACAAATGTAACTCAAAACACCGAAAAAATTACCTAGGTGATTGCGTTAAGAAGGTGACAATATTATAGTCCTATTTTTTCTTTTTGTTCAAGTCATTGATGATTTTGCTAATATCATTCATCGCTTGCCGTTTTATTTCCAATTCCAGTGGCAGAGCCAGGAGCAGGGTTTGACTCCAGGGGCATGGGGCTGAAAGCCCAGAAAAAACTTCTTGGCAAGATGTCAAGCAAAAAGATCGCCATGTCTTTCATCGACGAGACTACGGGGCGCGTCTTAGACAGCACCCACAAAGTGTTAAAACAATACAAGGGCAACAAGAAGGAAGCAGACAAGGTTTTGAAATACGTCATAAAGTCAGTGGTCAAGGTAAACGCCAACGTATCAATTTGAATCACACTTTAACAGAGTTGTTTACCATTCTGCATTTCGCAGAATCATTAAACTCAAAACAGCCATTCATTCCGCAATTCTGCATTTTCCATTTAAAATTCCTCATTCCTCAGTCGCTTGAAATGAAAGGAAAATTGTGCCTTAGGAGCAATAGTGGGGATGCTGGGCATAAAACCACCAGCCTTGTGCGCATCGTTCTATGCATCATAACTTCCTGTTAGATGCAGTTTTGAGTAAATTTGGAAATAATAAGGCATTCAAATTTAAATCTGATCAAATATTGTCACAAAACATATAAGGGAAACATAAACGACTCTATTAAGTTCTCTATCTCATGAGTTGTTCCTCAATTTGATACCAAATTTCTCATTTTTATGTTTGCAATTTCGCAATTCCTCAAAGTAGTTAGTCAAGGTAAGGAATCTCTGCATGAAGCAGACGGTACTTTTCTAATCCTTGCGCACAATTCAAGGATAATGCGTGAAGTGTTTTCACTTACTTTATTGACAGACTTTCAATTGTTTTATTTTTTGTGTGTGAATAGTTGTGATTTGTGTGTACAAACCTTCTATTGCCATGTACTATGGGGCTTTAATTGACAGCAGGTTTGGAGGGTTTTAGATAAAGTACACATCACTTTGATCTCTGCCATTGTGAACGGAAGCGATATCCGTTTCAAGAATTGTAAATTTATTTTCAACTGCAGTGAGGAAAAGGAAATTGCAAGTATTTTTACTGTGAGGCTGCATGTTTCTTTCTGTCTGTGGGGGTGAGAATGAAAAGTACCTGCAACCTATATTAACAAGAGTATGCATTTGACATATACACGTGTTTGTGCAAACACATGTCAGGTAGAGAAAGAAAAAGATATAATATGGGCTGATAGATCAGTGACAGAGTGTGTATCTTTGACTAGATTTGTGGGTATAAGGGAGATATGGAGAGAAATACCGGAAACCTTTATTAATCAGAGATGGTGCGTTGGGTATATTGTTTGTGTTTATGTTTGTTTGTGTGCATGGGTGATCTTAATTGAATGAAAGAGTGAAATACTGCCAATCAACAATGAGAGAGTGTGTTTTTGGTTTATATTAGACTAGAACGGTGATCAGACGTCGCTTACCTGGACATGTTTTCCTTTTTTTCTCCAGGTGGGAATTTTACACAAGAATGACCAATTCAGCAGGGAAGAGCTTAACTACATAGAGCAATTCAAAAAGAAGTTTCACACCTTGGTGATGACCATTGTATCATTTTTCCAGGTGAGAAAAGAAAATTCAGGGCATTGTGAAAGTAGTGTTTGTTTGCTTTTACTACTCATGTAGAACTTTGTTTCAATGCTTTTAACCAAAACTTAAATATAGGTAATAGAGATCCCATGCAAAAAGTTTTATTTTATTCCGCTGATGGTACATAGTTAACCAAAATAATCATATCCAATTCTTTACCTCTAAACTCTAGAATGGCTATAGACTGCATTTTATAAACAGTTACCTGTCAAAGAAACAGTCAGTACAGCTATTTGCATATGAAGTTATTAGTCACTGAGGTGCTCAGGGCAACTAACTGAAAATGCAGTGACAAAAATATGTCGCTGGAGGGATTAGAATTTCTTTCTTTTCATTTCTTTCTTTTCGATTTCTCTTTACTGTCTTTTATTCATTGTTTTACCATACTTACTAAAGCCATTGCTTTCTGATTGGTCAACAGATCAGGAAATTTAAATGGGATACTTGCATTAAAAAAGCCGTCTGTTTGGGTATGGCCGAGTGCTTGAATAGGGGAATGTCCATTTATCTTTGCTTAGTTTTAGGTCTGCCACCAGTGGTTCCATTAGCTTGAAATTTAACTTTCATCCACTGTTCATGGCACCGCTTGAAAGAAGGATGATCTTAGGAGGGCAAATTTATGCTCTTGAGGCTAAGGGGGGTGTAAACCTGGACCAATATGTTGTGAGAAGATGTGTAGCAATGAATGGAGAAGATGATGAAAATGTGTGTTTGTTGCATGACTGTGTAGCTGATTTTGTTTTCCCCTGGTGACATTGAAACAAATGGGACCATCTTAGTGTTTGATTGTGGCATTTGTCGGACCGTCTGATGGAAGTCTGCTCCAGTACAAGGCAATTTGCAGTGGTTGATGTCACAGAAGACTAAATTTCAAACTAAGGGAACCATTAGTGGTAGTCTAAAGCTAAGCAAAGAATAAAAAATAGTCACTTCCAATGTGCAGATTATTTGTAATCTTGTAATTTTGTGACAACTGAATAAGGAGATAAAGGAGTATTTCCTGTGATGGTTGAACATAGATTTCATGGAATCTAGCAGCTGTGATAACCTCTTGCAATTCAGTTTATCATGAGCGAGAGATGATCATTGGATATAAATTAAATTGTCCAACTGAGTATATTTTATGAGTAATTCCACCTTTTTCATTTGGTTTGACTTTTTTCCACAGGTTGACTTCACATATGACAAGCATTTCCTCAGAAACAGTATTGAGGAGTGTCGACTTCTACTGCAAACCATCATCGAACGACATCTTACTGACAAATCAAAAGCTCGCGTCGATCTTGTGTTTCGCACATTCTCAGAACCGGACTTGCTAGATGCTTTGTTCACTGGAGATACTCATAAAGAGCTGATGGAGCAAATTGTTGACGACCTCAGCAAACTTATGGAGCAAGGAGATTTGTGATAAGCTTGAAGGAAACTCGTGAACGCGTTTAGTTTTTAATGCATTGTCATGTTGGCCAGTATAGGTTGATAAAATTGATTACTGCTGCAAGTTCTTTATATTGGAAGAACACTTGTCCTCAGTCATCCCAGCTTTTAGTGAAAATGGAAAAACAAGAGGAAGAAAACCTGAAGAAGGTGTGAAGATAGACGTGTTGGTTTCCTGTATTATTTTGCTTTTGGATTTTTTGTCTTCTTCAAGGTTCGTTCGAATTAGAGGAAAGACCCAACTCATGATACTGATACTGATAAATAATTAATTCCTTTGTGTTGGATGAAAAGCTTTACTGGTATTGGTGTTAAATATTAGTATTCATTCCAGCTGGGATGTAGAAAGCTTTCAAGGTAACGAGCAATGCATTCACTCTGTGCACCGAATCTCTGACTGGTAATATGCAAAGTGTCAATAAATGATGGTGAAGCCAGTTCAGTTTGTGTGCTATTGTATTGTGTGCCAAGAAGCAACTGTCAACAGCTATTTAGATAACCACAAACATACGTTCTGTAAGTATTTAGGAAATTCTTTTGTCCCTCCGAAGAAAATCAAATATCATGTGCAACTCTTTCCACATCATTGGAGATTTACGAAATTCGTATGAGACAAGGAACAGATCAGCATACCAATGAATCTCATCTCAAGATATAGGATGTGCCTATTGGATCTGTATGACTATATACAATTGAATAATTATTTTTTCCTCTTTCAAAACCATAAAGATGAAGTGTTTATTAAGTATATCGTTGATTTCTTTCTATAAATGTATACCTACAATTTTATTTAAATTTCATCAATGCACCAACCTACACTGTGGGGGATGCAGCAATCCTTTCAAGGCAAGAACATTTTAAAAAGAACCCATAGCAACATCTTGTGACGTCATTCAAATGTATAGGAATGCAAACTACCGCTTTTGGCATTCTAAATTTGCTTTTTAGAATAACATATCTGTGAAAGTCACTAGTGTGGTTGTACGATTATAGAACGACACCGATGATATGCTATGATAAAAAAGAATTATCAACCAACCAATGAAACCTATTGCATACCCAAACCTTGTGGTAGATTTGAATTAAATAAATAGTTCTTTCAAAATAGTAATTTCTTGTATAGAATATTTTCATCAATTCAGACTAGTTGCACCATTTTCTTTCCATGATGCCCCAAATCAAGCATTTGTCTTGTTAAATTGACAGCAAGTGTTACAGGGAGTGTTATGGAGGATTTTTGGTCTCAGTTTTCTGAGATTGTTTATACATACATGTTATCATTCCAGCTAAAAATTGTTCATTCCTTATCATCATGTGACCAAATCATTTTTCACTGATTTCCAAACTGTCAAAAATTGTACACTAAAACGATTTGTCTAGGAGAATGTAATGTCAGCAAGTATTGATTGAGTACAAATGACGTTTATGCATATCTGTTTTCTCTCAATTCACCTTGCGATGATAAAACATGAAGGTAAATGGGGTAAATTTCAATTGAACGAACTGTTTATTAGTTTTCTTTGGTTTGAATGTTTTTCAGTGCAACTATGTATATAAATAAAAATGATGCGTTGTTCCCTTCTCCATCTTGATATGAATTTTTAAACTTGCCCTCAAATACTTACAATCACAAAAGTATTACAATATAATATTTAAAAAACTAGGTGTCCACACGGAAAGTGTTTATCAAGTTAAAATCCATCAATGGTAGAATACTTTAGGAAATAATATCCATTATTATTATCTTGCAATACCATTTATTATTGCAATTTATAATTTCATCACAGCTGAGTTTGCCATTTGGTTATGTACCCATTTTTGTAATATTTGTTTACATGTAATCATATTTCTTCATCTGTTATTTGAGAATGAGCACTCTTTCTTGCTGTTGTCATATTTACATTTTAAAAAACAAGAAACAAACACAAGTTCAACTCAATATGCAATATTTTATAACTTACACTTCTAACAAATGAACCTTTGTTACCTTGTGTCCTTGAACTTTCAGAGGACAAAATTGTATACGGTGGTCTACTACACATTGTAATGTATCAATTATATGCTCATTGGATTTGGGTAATTTTGTTTATAAATATCTGCTTCATCCTATTTTTAACCAGCTGTCTACGTTTTGCCATATTGTGCTAAAACCTTGCCAAATGGCAAATTCCGTTCATCCTTGGTCTTCTAATATTGAGACATTGTATGGCATAAAACATAACTTCCTCTGATCTCTGATTTCACATTGGTGCTGCCTTGCTTTGTTCATCAGTAACATTTGGCTAACTTCAGTAGCGATAGTCTTTTGCTAATTTCCCAGTAAGGGAGATAAAATGATTCATTTTGAAAGCTGTTTAAAATTAGAATTGTCTATTTAATTTGGATTAACATGAAACATTTCATACTTTGATACGATTTTTGTTGGCACACAGATTGGTTTTTAGTTTCCTGTTGGCAAATTTATGTTTCAGGTGATCTATCAATTAACAGATGGCTCACACTTATAGTCAAAGATTAATTCAGTCATTTACATGTTACAGGAAGACTAACGATTAATTAAACTTTTGGAAATTTACAATAATGTTTTATAAAATAAGCCAACTGCTCTTGGATCTTATGCTTACAGAAAGGCTTATGGAATCCTGCAGCTTATTACTCTTATGTCATCGTGCGATTGATAAAACTACTTGTCTGTAAATACTGGAAATTAGTTTAATGTAAACATCAACCAAATTTCATGAATTTGTTTGGTAACAGGTCTCAGGTGTTTATTGATGTATGTTTGTGACATGTATTGAAATCTTGAAAAGAGAAATATTGTCAAGAAAGATCTGTTTTGAATATGATATAATGTTTAATTGAGTGTGGTGAGATATCTCTATCCAAAGCCTTGACACTTATGATAAAATAGGACTCCTAAACTCATTTGCAAAGGAACCAATGCTCATTTCTTTCTGGAAATGTCTTTCGAGAAAATAAATACTTTTGGAAACAATTTTTGTACTTTATCTGTCATAAAATATTTCTTTGCTCATTCAGCCAGTGATGGCATTATTTTTGTGTAGCATTCAAACCACTACCATCAGTGTATTTTATAGCATTAGCCACAGCATGTCACATGGTTTTACTCACCCTTCGATATCAATTGGGACGAGGGTTTCATTATTTTGTCTTCCAATGCATTCATCTGTTTTATTTGCCCTCGTGCCAATTAAACCACAGAAAACCAAAAGGGCTTGACAGTGAGCTCTGATACTTGTGCAATTTGCAGAAACTTAATTTCATTCACATCGTAGAAATGTCTTTATGTCATTGACTTGACTTGATTTGCTTTGCCTCAGTCAGCACCATCCCAACTTTCTCAAGTCAGACATTGAAGTCGTAACCAATTGAGAACTGTTTGTGAACTATTTGACATGTGTACAGGAAAGAAAAATACAGAAAGGTGTGTCATGATGTATAGACAAAGCTATGATCATGTATAGAACATTATGAATTGACACTGACGCAGAAGGGTATGGCATTGCTCATCAAAGGGTTTAATAATAATATGTCATCACGAATAATGAGAGATAGATATCAATTTATCATAATTTGACGTAGTTCTACAGATTGGTTGAATCTTCTCTGATGTAAAATCCCACTCCGTTTTGTTTCACTTGTAAGGAGTGGATTTCGAATCCTTGGTGTTTGAAATTTTTATGTCAAGTTTTACCATACTATAGAATGGGATGCTGTGATTGTCATAGCTCTGTCATGTTCCGTTTGTTTGGAATTCAATATGGAACCAACTTCCTATTTATCATAGAATTGACCTGTTGAAGTCGGAAATTTTGTTAGGCATTGATGTACTTAACTTTCTTCAGAAGCAAATCTTTTACGATTGGTTTACACTTTGAGCCAGTTTGATTTTACCATCAGCTTTTTTTTTGTTCATTGTTTTCATTCAATGGGTAAATCATCTTATCTGATTGCATTAAATGCGCTTTCTCTAATCTTCCTTCTTCACCTCCCTCTCTCCTCCTCCTCTTTTTTTTTTTAAATTTCCTTGCGATCTTTTGTTGTTTCATTTTCGCTAAAATTATTTTGTGTGTGTGTGTTTTTTGCTTTTTTCGATAAGAATTTTAAATCTATAGTTTTCATTGTTTTAGTTAAAATTTAGAATCATTTGCATTTTTATGAAATTATATGCTTCATGATTTACCTGATGTCTTATTCCATACTTCAATTGAAACATGACCATCTGCAAATTTAATCTCAAGGACTTATCTCCCTCGGAATCATTTGCTCAGTGCATTTTTGTTTTGAGTTTTTCTTGGAACTTTTTTTTGTTTACTTTTATTTATTTGCTTACTGTAGATTTCATTAGTTTACTTCGATGTTTTGGCATATATGAAACTTTTATTTATGTTTTCATGATAAATTTCATCAATCGTTTGAACCACAAACCATAACCCTTTAAGAGGAAGAAAAGAAATTTTCTGTGAATGCATGTGTGTGTATTGTGTGTGAATGTGATCTGCATGACAGGAGTGTGATTTTTTAAAACATAAAAGAAATTGTTTTGTAAACAGAAAGTGTTAAAGTAAGATACAAATGTTATTTGGGGCTAGATTAAAAGGAAACTGATAATTGTATGAATTAGTAAGCAAAATTGATTTAAAAATAAATAAAACCACGTTATCCACATCGCATCAAGTTATATCTTGTAACCTCTTAATCTTCTCTCAGCTGAAATCAAGGACATGAAGGAGACTTTGCAGGCAATGGAAAGGCAATAACCAACAGAGGAAGAAGAGTGTAATTTGAAAGTAACAAAGATTAGGAAATGCCGTTGAAAAAGGAAATACAGAAAGCAGCATCAATAGGCAGGCAATGTGGCATTGTATAAAATCCAAAGTCAACCCAAGTGCGAGAACATAACGCTAGTCTAGAGCAATATTGTTGTAAGTCCAAAATATTTATTATGGACGTACAACAATTTTGCTCCAGACCAGCGATAAAGGCCACCGATCTCTGTCACCTAACCACTGTGCATCATTAGTGATAGGAATGTATCCATACAATTTGTATCTGGGCAGATAAACTCATTAAGTCTATGAAACATGCTTTGACAGAGACAGTAAGGAGTTTTATAGTTTTGGTGTCAATTTTGTAACATTTCAGTGTACTTAAAACTGATTTTTTGAAGGCTAAATTCTATGTCTTTGATTTTTAAAAATATACTTATGCCTATTTGATATCACAATTAAAATTGTGATGTAGATTTGTTGTTGCTGGGTGGTGGTAACAGTCTTCCACTTCATAATGATTAGCATGTCTCCCACATTTTCACACTGGCTTTCACTCATCACCTATACACTCTTTCAAACCTGCTATACTTGGCTCGTTCAACTCATCCTGCGACCACAGGTAATGGCCAATCCATTGTGAACGGCTTTAACACCCACTAAAGGTGATGATGCTTTGAGCGTATGATAATTGACCAATTATTACATCAAAGATTGGTGGCATTAGAGCCCTTCCAATCCATTCATTAATGCGTGATATTTCTCCTGAGTGGTTCGTTCTGTGGCCTATTTTTAGGGGAAAATGGTAGTGAAAATTACGCTTGTTGCTACAAATAATATGTCACTTAACCATGGAGGGTTGATGGGTGGTAATGGTAGTAGACTCTTTTTTTGTTCTTTTCGTCTTTCATTCAGCATTTACGTTTTCTCTCAACTTTCCCTGAGTCTGTGAAAATAGCATTGAAGAGGCATGATAGTGAGAAGAAAGCCACTTTACAGTGCAGATGAACTTTATTATTTTAATTTTAATTGATTTACCTATTTCGTCTTTTCATTCTGTAACTTTATCTCCTGGCTCAGTGACCATGGAATAGAATCAGCATTTCACTTTTTGTTAATAAAGCAAAATCACTGTAATGTACTAAATTTAAAAGACATTGCAGAAATTTTGATGAAGAATAGTGTTAAAGAACATCGTCTTATGGTTTTCTTTAAATTGCATTAATATCAATGTATGTCAGAGAGAGGAGTGAGAGAGGAAATAGACTCTCTACCATTCCACACAATGTTTCCCCATCATATATGCTACCATAAGCACCAAAAATCTTGTAAAATGCATTGCCTATAGTCTGCTAACCAAAGTTGGTTGTTCTGAAAATTTTGAAAACTGAGATTTTGCCTGGCGTTCCATAGTATTAAAGTGAAAACCTAGTGATACATTAAAATCTAGATAAGACTTTGTATCATTCACCCCATTAGCAGAACAGAGTCATATGACAGAGGATATAGACGAGTTGCAATTAAAAACTCCTTGTAAGCTCAAAAAAGATGCTGCAACAATGTAATGTTTAAAGAGGACCAACAAGATGGATAAATAGGAGGAAAGATTATTGTCAACGTAATGTAAGCCACCTCCTCTTGTTCTTTCCTCTTGATGACGAGTCGTATATTCCATGTGCTTTATTCCACCTTTTTCTTCTTGTAAGAAGGCCACTAAAAGAAAGGAGCTTGCCGTCAGCTATTTTATTTCAGTGCAACTAGATACTTTACCTATAACCGTTTCATGCTTTGAAATTGAGTCCCATGTCTACCTTGATTGTAAGTCATAGAGGGCTCAAAGTGTCATTGCTAATATTTTCCAGGAACTGAGTTATTATTATTATTATTATTATTATTATTATTATTATTATTATTATTATTATTATTATTATTATTATTATTAT
>JAUEKT010295022.1:0-11240 GCA_031762655.1 Doris verrucosa | reverse complement strand
CAGTCAGGCCCATTGGTCATCCCACAGGTCATTGTAGCAACTCTTCGTATGAGTTACCTCACTAATGGGCAGGTCTACGTCTAATAACCCACTCCGTCTAATAACCCGGTTTCTTTGTCACCTCTTGTGGAGAAGCCTACTTTGGTTTTTATAAATGGAGTACATCCTTGACTCTTCTAGGTCTTTAATTCTTAAATATGTTCATATAAATCATTCTCAAGTATGCATAAAGGTTAAAATCAAGGAGTTAAGTTCATAGCTTTGATCCACGAAATGTGGAAATCACGGTCAACAATCTAAATTGTCATTAATAACTATTTTAAAAGAAGATATATCCTTGGCGTACAACTTCGATTTAACATGAATTGGCATATTTCTTTGTATACCAAATCAACAGGAAAACTTTGAAAGGGGTATGGAGCTTCATGCTAAAGTCACAATGTTTGCAGAGGGATGCCATGGGCACTTGTCCAAGATGCTCTTCAATGACTTTAAACTACGAGAAAACTGTGAACCTCAGACTTACGGCATAGGCCTCAAAGAATTGTGGGAAGTTGAACCTGAGATGCACCAACCAGGAAAAGTCGAACACACAGTCGGTTGGCCATTTGTAAGTGAACCTTCTTGTTTTGCAGACATTTTGTCTTGATGTAACATTAGTGATGAAATGAAGCTTTTGATTTCCTAGGAAATGAAAAGAAATCCTCCATTCACATTGCAGAAAATGTTTTTTGTAAGCAAAACTCTTGACCATTAATAATGTCTTATAGGGTTTTATTGTCTGGATTCCAATAAATAGTGGGGAAAACAGTGTGGAATAATTACACAAAAAAGCAATTTTGAATTATTAACTCCAGGATTAAGTTCACATTGCAAACACCTTTTGAATCTAGCCGGTACTTCATTTACTGTTTCTGGATGTTGTTGGGTTTTCTTTAGATGCATTGTATTGTCGGTTTTCTCTTCTTTTATTTTCCTATACAATCATATTATGGTCTCTGTAGTAGTGATCAGTCTTGTTTTATGTATGCCTTTAAAGAGGGTGGTGGGAGACTGTCCTTTTGTATCCTGTTCTTTAACTTATTATTTGATCGATGTTTCATCAAATTTTTATTTTTTATCCTCTTTAGTTGAAGGTAGGAAATTGTCTGTACCTGATCATACAGTTCGTAAAATTCTCCCTTGCTTCGCTTTCATTTGATTCAACTTTTATGGCTTCTTCAACATATTTTTAGCATTTGAAAACCATCCCTGGCCAGCTTCAGTTTGATTCAAATTTGGAGGAAGTTTCAGTTTCTTCTCAACCAGTTCATGTATCAATTATTATTTATTTGACTCAGGCTTTGAGACAATAAAATGTTAAGGTGTTTAAGCACTGTAGAGTGCACAAACTTTTGTCTGTATATAGGTTATCTGCAAAGTGGAAAGAATAGAATTATCTGATTCATCTTATACATCATATGTGGTTCATAAATCATGTTTTGAATGCTCTCCTTTTTTTGGTTTTTCTTGCATTTGAGTGATTGTTATGGGGACGAGTTTTCCTAGTTATTTCTGCTCTCTTTACTCTTCCTTTAAAGCAATTATTGTTTTGTTTTTTTGTTTTTTCACCTAAAGAACGTTCTACTGTTTGCTGAGTTTATTTACCTATGATCTCTTCACTATTGTTTTTCATTGATACCACAAACTACAATGTTGAATTTAAGTATTGTTATTTTATTAAATAGTACTTCACAAATTTCCCCTTATAACTTGTAAATAATAATGTTGTGAATAATGTTGTTTTTTTATGAGATTATTCTTGCAAATGTGAATATTAATTGATGTCGGAAAATGTAAAGGACAGCAAGATGTAAAACTTGAATGCGGTCAAGTTGTTACTTTCACTAATTTGTGGCATCAATGACGACTTAAACCTTTCCTTCTAGGCTTGAAAGTGAGACTGTCTTTGCGTCTATGTTTGTTCCTTTGAGCTGTGAGCTGGTAGTTTAACTACCACGTCATCTTCCACTGGCTTTCCTAGCAGTGCATAACTATGTCACATTGCGACACTCAGTAGGATTAAGAGTTCTGCATAAAATTGGGTTAGTGGGATCTGTTGATCATAACAACCATTTTCCATCTCCCTCTGTCTTTATTTGCCAGGATGTTAAATATAGTGTAACGGAGGCACGGTGGCTCAGTGGTTAGAGCATCGGACTGATGACCGAGAGGTACCGGGTTCAAATCCCGCCGCGGGCAACATGTACTTTCCTTGAGCAAGAAAGTTTACTCCAATTGCTTCACTCGACTCAGGTGTAATTGAGTACCAGCAAAGGCTGGAGAGTAAAACCTGCGATAGACTAGCGTCCTGTCCAGGGGATGATCTTGTATCATCTGTTCCGCTTTACGCTACTGGAACCGGGATAAGCTCCAGCTCTATGGGTCTGTCTAGGCCTCGAAGGAACTTTACTTTTTTTTTTACTAAATATAGTGTTGGTAGAATTTTCTTTTCTTTTGCAACTTTGCATTGCGTTTTTGTTGAAGCCGCTGCTTTTCTCCCATGCAAGAACCCTCAGACAGTAGTGTAATAACAAGTTCACAGGACACACAGAAGAAAAGAATAATATACGCAAAAGGTGAAAAATTAAAGTTCTTGTTTGAAACGCTGCTTTTCTCCCATGCAAGAACCCTTAGACAGTAATAATGAGATCGCAGGACACATAGAAGAAAAGAATTATATACCCAAAAGGTGAAAAATAAAAGTTTTTGTTTGAAACACTGCTTTTTTCCCATGCAAGAACCCTTAGACAGTAATAATAAGATCACAAGACACACTGAAGAAAAAGAACAATATACCAAAAAAGTAAAAAAAAAAAGAAAAAAAAGAGAAAATATTCCTCTTTTAGCAGAAAATTATTGTCATTTACAGGAAGCAATCATTAAAAACAAGGTTAAGTCAACTTTGAATTTTTAATATTATTTGAGAAAAGTAACAGTGCCCTGGATGTAATCTAGCTACATTGTAATAAGTGATTTTTTAACCCCTGTAAACTATACAATTGTTTCAGTGTTTTTGCCTTTCAGATTTGTATCAAAGTAAAGTTACGGATTATCAGTTTTACTTCTTTTAATTCTACTGGACGTTGTGTTCCAGTGATAGTCATCTTTATGCCGACTTGAGATTTAAACCTCACTGACTGGCAACATTCTTTTATGTTGTTTTTTTTTTACTCTTTATTTATCAAACTGTATTTGAAGACGTATGAGCAGATTATAATATACACAACTTACATTTGAATTTCAAAATTGAATCATATTAATGTGTCCTTTCAGTGTTTTGTATATCTAAAAATTAAAATTGGTTTTTGATAGTATGACCTACATCATAATGATGGAATTCATGACTCCTCTCAAAGTGCAGATCATCTACCCAACCTACATGCTTTATCATGTTTGTGCAAATCCGACCCTCAGCTTTTTGTTCTTTTACTGCTTCTTTGATATATCGATACTTGTACAAACCCAACTTTTGTGGGGGTTTTTGTTTAAAACATCAACTAGATATTATCAATAAAAAGATCTATACTTTTCCAAACATCATTAAGCATTAAGAGCATGCAAATATTTGATGAGAATTCTCTGCCAATGGCAGACTGTCCCCGAAATTTGAAGGATAATTATTTATTTTGGAGATTTATTTGTTAATTACTTAAGTTGTAAAACTTTCTTCTCTCTCTCCTCCTTCCCCCTCCCCTCTCTCCTTTGATTTTAATCTCAAAGGAACATCAGTCATTTTATTGTAAACCCTCCCTCCTTTTTTCTTTTACCTAACTTAAGTAAAACCCCTGCCTTAATTTCTACTTCAGTAGTATCGTTTAGATATAACATACTCTATACATGAAATGGCCTTGAGGTCACCATGATGTTAGGGCTGTGTGAATTTCAAAGAAGAAGCAAAAAGAGCTTGAAATAGAAAATTATCCTTTGTTATTAGTCTTCTTTCACAGAAAATCTTTCCCATACTGACATATATTACTATTACATAGTTTATTATATAAAGAATTAAAAGACAACATAGTGCTAATATTTTAATATATTTTCAACCCACTTCAGTCCTCAGGAGTATATGGTGGGTCATTCCTTTACCATCTGGGAGGCGAAAGTTCACCCCTTGTTTCAGTCGGTATTGTGGTAAGAAAACTTTTACTTTTACTTGTAAGTAAATAGCGTGATTTTTTTTAACATATCTTTAACTTGGCCAGGCGTTGACGCCTACCATTCATTTTTTTAATTCATTGTAAACTGAAAGAAAACGATTCCTGTAAGAGTTACATAGTTTATCGATATATGATATGAGATATACATACATGCTAAGCCAGTTTCTGAAACCTGAAGTTTTATATAATGATTAAAGAGCAGACTTGTTTAGCATGTTTTGAATTATATGGCAGAAAAAGCCGCTGAAAAGGGAATAGAACAACCATCTTTAATTCTTCTGCTCATTCATTTTAGGTTGGTCTTGACTACCAAAATCCCTACCTCAGTCCTTTCCAAGAGTTTCAGAGATTTAAAACACATCCCTCCATAGACAAATTGTTCAGATCTGGCAAGAGGATAGCCTATGGTGCCCGTGCTCTGAACGAGGGAGGATTTCAGGTGAGGAGTTTGTTTTACCCCTTATTAGCCTTCCATTTTTTCCTTTAAAGAATTATTTAAAACATTAACTTAATATAAGTATGGCGCCTACTGATGATAGCTTTGTTATCTCTTTCTCTCTCTTTTTTTTTTTTTTTTTTTAATGCTCATAACAAGTCTTGACTGTCCTCTGCTTTTATTTTTTTGTAATCATTGAGTCCAATTTTTGATCATGTTTGAGAAGAAATGTTTTATTCTTGACAAAGAAATGTGCCCTTATGCGCTTTGCTTTCTCTTGTCGTTTCATATTCAACAGTTCATAACCAGTGTTGTATGAGTATTTGTTGTACCAAATAGAACTGCTTTTTCTGGGTCTTTTTAACCAAACCATTTTCAAAAACTTAGGCTTTGGGAATTATCTTTTTAAACATTCTTTTATTTAGAAGAGACTCTTGGCAGCTTAAAAAAAATTGCAGGTTTCATTTGGTCAGCCCTTGATCATCACCTCTTATGCTTTCAGATCTTTTTTCTCTCTGTTTCCTGTGGAATCATCAGAAATCACCACATCCTGATAGTTGAAAAAATGTCAATCAAACTGAATCATGCTCGGATTTAAGTTTATTGTTTTCCATTTCTGAAATTTTCTGCAGAGCATTCCCAAGCTCACATTCCCCGGAGGATGTTTGATGGGCTGCAGTCCAGGGTTCCTTAATGTTCCCAAAATCAAAGGAATCCACAATGCAATGAAAAGTGGTATGCTTGCTGCAGAATCTGTGTTTGAAACAGTGACTGATGAAGATCAGATTTCAAAATCATCAACTGTTGGTACGAAATGTTCTTTTGTTCTATGAAAATGGAAAGACAAGTTTTGTTATTGCTAATGATTTGTTTATTTCTCCTGTAAATTTATTCATCTTATTTTTCGTAGATGTGTATTCCATAAGTCTAACACATTCTTACTACAGTGCAATCTCTCTATAATGATATTTGCTATAATGACAGACCCTGTATACTGACACGATGCCCAAGTGCCGATTTTTTCCCTGTATATCAATAGCAATAAAATAACTCACTTTAATAACAGACAATTTGGTTAAAGCTCTATATAGTCACGTCAATATGGGTGATCCGCAACTTCAAATTGACATTTTAGACACTGGTCTTTCCAACCAAGTCAAATGAAATTGTAGCCACTGAAAGCACCCACTTTCTGAACAGGGAAATCCTGTACTCGTAGCCAATGGAAACACTTGATTGTCAGATGATTGATATCCAGTTCTCTGGGGCATACATTACAGCGCTATGGAACCATTATCATGATCTCTGATCACTGATCATGAACATGAACAAACGCTTGTGGTTTCTTAGTTGTAGTGACAACTCTCTATAACAACATTTTTTTCCATTCGAGACAATGTTTTTATAGGGAGGTTGTGCTGTATGTCATATTTTGTTCATTTGTAGACTGTAAATTTGGGAATCCATTCTTAGGATGACAGTTTGACTCAATCAATTGCCTGATATTCCAAAACCCTGTCAAGCAAATAAAATTGATAAACTTTCCACGTTTATTTAGCTTATTTATATGACTGAAACCAAAGATTCTAGGATTTTATCTACTTTTTGACAAAACGATTTGTCCTTTTCCAGAACATCCCAGAAAATAAAAAGGGCGTATAGCTTAAAATTTGATTTTAAATAAGATATTTGTCATGTTTTGTCTGTGAGAGGACCTTGCATGATTTTTTTCTACTTGAACTAGTCCCTCCTTACAGAGGAATTTCTATTTTAAAAGATTTTAGAGGGAATGCATTTGTCTAGGCATTGGCTTACTACGATAAACTGTCATTATAAAATCACTTATAGCTATAGTAAGTCGGTAATAAAAGGGCTGTTGAGATGTTGCTATCACAGTGCCCAGGTCCCTATCTTTCAGTTAATGAAAGCATATGTATGCTCTTAAGACAAATGATTTTATATCACCCTTAATTTTCCTTCCAGGCTTGGATCCAGTGAGTTACGAGGATAGAATCCGATCTAGTTGGATATGGCCTGAACTGAAGTCTGTGCGCAACGTCCGTCCATCTTTTCATACGCCCCTAGGCCTCTATGGAGGCTTGGCATACACTGGATTAGTGTACTACTTACTACGTGGAAAGGAGCCTGTGACACTGTCACATGGAGGTAGGCCACACCTCTTCAATTCTCATGAAGATTTTTTATCACGGTTCTATCGATGGCTGAGTGCAAGAACCAGATATCTACATTTTTGCAGTTTTGAGAAAATGAAGTTGAAATGTTTTTTATCCTTCTTTCAGTCCTTGAATGTGATTTGAGAAAAGTATAATATTTCCAAAACGAAAAGAACTACAAATGTGAAATCTATACTGAATTTGGAATAAGTCAATGTGACTTGGAATAAGCTTTGTATACAGATATCTGATTTTTGCAGTTATCTGGTTCTTTTTTTTGCACGCAACCATCGATATAGTTGTATACATTGATTGTACCATGCAGGAAAATGGAAAATGAAGACATTTCTTGGCATAGACATCAGTCGTCAGTGATATCACGAACTAGAGTAACTGACTTTTAGTCATTTTAGAGCAAAGAGGACTGTAACCTCCTTGGCCACTGTAAAACTAGCTTGCGTCAAACATTACTATCATTTCTGTGATAGTTTTAACATTGAATGAATTATTTATAACAACACTTTCAATAACAAATCAGTAACTTTTGAATTTCTGTTGCATGAAAAGAACGAGAATAAGAGAACAGACAATTTATTATCTCTGACCTTCTCAAAGGTCAGAGATCTCTGACCTTCTCAAAGGTCATATTATGAAGTCTTCTATAGAATCTTCAGAAAGTAAGATTCTTTTTCTTTTGCAGGTCTCTCATATGTCTTAGTCTTTTCCAAATATAGCAGCTCCACATACTGAGTATAAGTTGTCACATTGCGGGTATTAAAAATAGCAATAAAAATGGATACTGTCATATTGTACTTCCTTTTCACCAACTACAATATTTCTCTTGATATATGCACTATAACTATTTGTAAAATTCTCTCAGGTAGATTATTTTGTCCTTAAGAACATCTCTTGATAGATTTAAATGTGATTTGAAATCAGTTTTACACATAGTTCAACATATTTTATTAGGTCTCATGCAGATTTCAGAAACACCAATTGCATGTCATCTAAATTCTGCTGTTGTTTTTTTCCTTTCACCAGGGCCGGATCATGCAAAGCTGAAACCGGCATCAGAGTTCAAGCCCATTGACTACCCAAAGCCAGACAATGAGGTGACTTTTGACCTCTTGTCGTCTGTTGCTTTGACGGGCACCAACCATGACCATGATGAGCCGGCTCATTTGACACTGAAGGATGACTCTGTTCCAATGGCACGCAATTTTGCCGTTTTTGATGGCCCAGAGCAAAGATTTTGCCCAGCTGGTAAGAAAACTATCACATTCTGAAGCTTTCATTATTTTTTTACAAATTTATTCTTTACCATTTGACGAAACAATTTTTGAAAGTAAGGTCAAGAAATTTAGTTTTTCGATATAAACAAACAACCATTTGACTCCCCCCCACCCTCAATTTTCCTGTTTTTCCGACCTACTTACCTTTACATTGCATTGTGTACTTCGCATCATTCATGATTCGTATTGGGTTAAAAAAAACTGTCTTTAAGAAAAAGGG
The DNA here is from genome assembly GCA_031762655.1 of Doris verrucosa. Classification (NCBI taxonomy): domain Eukaryota; kingdom Metazoa; phylum Mollusca; class Gastropoda; order Nudibranchia; family Dorididae; genus Doris; species Doris verrucosa. The sequence continues at coordinate 2,919 of JAUEKT010295022.1, read as the reverse complement.
CGTTGAACTGGTATTTCTTCAGTTCATCTTGAATGCAATACTGTAAAATCTGTTTAAATTTTCTTGAAAACCAAAACACTCGTTTCACAGTAAATGTTTATGCTTTAAATTGAACGGGCAAAAGCAAAGGTAAACATTGCTTTAAAAATTGTGTTCTTTTTTAATTAGTAGTGACGCATTTAATAAATTACATTCATTTCCAGTAACCTATGATGAATTTTGTTTAACAATTTCTTTTCCTGCCCTTGAAATGAAGTTGCAAAATTTCTAAGTAAGCCATTCAAACTGAAACACACCACTTACATGTAATGGGGGTGCATAACGTCTTGTAGGATATACATATTTCTTTTAATTTCTTTATTTTTGTATGTTTTTATGATTTGGCTTCATTCAATTCACAGGTGTATATGAATATGTGGAAACAGAAGATGGTTCCGGGCATCGTCTGCAAATCAACGCTCAAAATTGCATCCACTGCAAAACTTGTGATATCAAGGATCCCAGCCAGAACATCAACTGGGTGTGTCCACAGGGTGGGGAGGGGCCAGCATACAATGGAATGTAATGACTTTCTAGGAGGAATATAAATGTATAATTTGTTATGTTATGCAATAATAGAAAAGTAGATGGAAGTGGGCAATAGCCCAGTGAACAGATTAGCTGATCCCATGAAGTTATTTGATTCATTACATTAGAAATATGTCGGTACATTTTATTTTGAGCAAAACTCGTAAGAAAAAGTATCAGTATTAATTACGGCATTTAGATGTCACTTGAAGGTTGTTTGTGAAGGACAAAGCTTTTTCACAATGATTGTCCAAATTTAGTCAAATTATTTGTTATTTTGCACCACAGATTAAAAGAAGAATGACCATTTTCACCTATTCCCCTTGATATAATGGAAACTTGGATAAGCCGTGGTTTTACAGGCCATCAGAGGCCTCAAGAAAATACTTCTGATCCCAATCAACATTGTGCTTTTGATTATTATTTGTGCCTTCTTTCAGTGCACTGAAAATACGTTGTTGTTTTTTCCAGGAAAACTCAGAATAAATTAAATTAAGACTCATTTCTTTCTCCCGCCTGGATCTTTTAAAGGACATTTATCATTATTTAGCACAATTCATACTTCAGGGCACTTTTAATAGGTGTTGGTGCTGTTCAATTGACCACAGAAAAAAAAAATTAAGCATGTTATATTTACATGTGAAATTTTCTATCAAAAGATTGAAGTGAAACAGTTATCGCTATAACTATTGATCCACAAAACACGATTTAAAGAATGTCAGGAAAATGAGATGAATGGTATGCATTTGTAAATATGATGTGAATACTGTTAATGAATGACATTAACTGTGTGTAAATTGTGATTGAAGTTTTGTTTATGGAAGAGGGGGTCAAATTTGAAATGATTAATTTCTTTTTCTTTTCTTTGTTAGTGTTTTGTTCTTCCAATACTTGCGAGGAACTTTAATTTTTCCTCGTCATTGACTTATTACTTATCTCTCAGAATTCGCAGTCCCAGTGTTTTTTCAGACTGTATTGCATTTTTTTAATGTAAAAGATCAAAGAATACCAGATTTACATGCCCACACTAGAACAAAGTAAAATATGAAATTTAAAAAATAGTCTATAGCAGTGAGTGCCAATCAAATTATGTATGAAAGTTTTGATACTCGTGTAATTCATGGCAGTAGAGGTGTTTTCACAAATTATTTTTGTTTCTTCCTCATCCTTTTTTCTTTTGCTAGATAATCTTTCAATTGTTTTGTTTTTTTGTTTTGTTTTTTGTTGTTGTTTTTTTAGGGGTTTTTTGTCGAGGATTTGCATTATCCTTGTCTTAGACTTATTTCTAAAAGAACAAGTACATAATGTATTGGGAACGAACTATGAATTAGATGTTAGTATTATTGACCCATAGGCGATGGGATGCTTGTACTTCAGTATAGTGTGACATAAATGAAAACATTGGAGGCTCCATTTAAAGAAGTGCTTATATCCTTTTGTAGCTGAAATGAAGTTAAATACATATCCTGGGTATTTTTGTCCCTTTTGGAGGGTGCTAAAGCATTATATGTCCAGGGTTTTTTTCCAGTTATTCATTTACAGTGAAAAGTGATGAAATCCGACAGAAGACATTATTATACAAAGTTCTTGCATGGCATCATCGTTATACTCATATACCCTGATAAAGTTGACTGTAGACCACTAGGTGTGGTTTCAAATCACTAGTTGTACACATGGTTTGTTGTTTTTTTGCAGCAAAATTTTTTTTGGATTTTACTCAGGTTATACTGAGTATCTGGCTATTATCAGCGATGCTGTTTTTTTCGATGATGTCTTTGCCAATCTATACAAGCTTCAAGTTTGTTAGGTTTTAACTATATTGCTGTTGGTAGGGGGAATAATCTGCCATCATTAAGCTTCATGAGTTTGGGCAAATGTGATTGTGAACCCAGATCTAATGAAGAATGAATGTGATATTTATTGCATGCCATGAGAGGCTTGAAACTGAAAGGCCAGGTGATCAGACTTATGATTGAAGCTGTTAAAGTGTTGGTTTATATGATTTATGAATAAAAACAATTAAATTGTATCAATCTTTGTTCTGATTTCTCAGTTTTTTGTTTTTGATATGAATGTCTAATAAATTTGTTGATTTTTTTTATTGTTGACATTAAAGGAAAAATTTGTTTTAGTTTAGGTGAAGGATAAAGATTGAATGGTATATTATATCTCACTTGCATTGCTTTGTTATACCTATCTCTTCTCTCTGCCGTGTTCTAATTGTGACGAAAGAAATAAACCAATATGAGATTAACAAAGCTTTCTAAATATTGAGTGTGCATTACTGCGAGTTGAACGAATTTACACAGCTGATGTTTCATAAAAATTTCACTATTTACAGGAAGTGAGCCC
>JAUEKT010294911.1:0-11244 GCA_031762655.1 Doris verrucosa | reverse complement strand
AATAATAATAATAATAATAATAATAATAATAATAATAATAATAATAATAATAATAATAATAATAATAAAAATAATTAAAATAATGATAGTAATAATAAGAGCAACAATAATAACAATAACACTATTAATAATCTTAAAAAAAAAAAACAAAAACAAAAAAAAAACAACTTCTATTGCTGCTGTTGCTCATAATAATAGTGTTATAATAGTGTTGCTGAAATGCACTCGCATCTTTCAGTTGAGGAAACTGCCTATTATCATGAATTCCAAGATATTTAGTTATCTCGGTTTAAAAAAACAAAACAATTTTATCTAATGATCTTTTACTATCACCTGTACTCGATTTATGATTCAGTTTTTGATCTTACAACAGTCCGTGTACTAAAGACTCAACATCATTTTACATGAACTGATCTACAATGTTCTCCAGGCATGCTTTCACATTTACGTACAGGTATATATATACTAATAGTGCAATAAAAGAACATCTAAGATGCCGCTAATACATTGAAAGCTGATGAATACATGAATAAAAAAAACCCGTAAATGCAAACCATGAAGCGAATGATAAAAAGGTGATCAAATACGAATAAACATGAGACAAAAAATACTTTATGAGACAAAAAATGTGTTAAATTTCAACTGCAACATTAAAAGGTATACGATACCGTGTATATAAAGACTAATCTACTAAGCTTTTCAACAGAGTAAAAAAGGAAGCAAATTCAGCATCTTAAAAAGCATTTTATGATAATTGAATAAAAACCCATACCTAAACATAACTAAAAAGGTAATTCTGTAAAATTTAAATCAAATCAAAAGGGTGGTGATGAAAGAATTGAATAAAAGTTTGAAGCAGCTTGTGATGAGGTCTTAATAATAGACCTTTTGGCACATGGTATGAATGAAATCTAAAATTGCAATTTGTTATTATAAAATAGGAGATAAAAAATTCCATATCTATGGCAGGTTTCAGGAAATGGCCTACACTCAGGTCCTCAGATGGTTTAAACCTTTCAATGCTCATATTATATCAGAAAGATTAGATGTCTCAGATCTTTTTAGCCACACATTTGTTTGCTTTCACCTCAAGAATAAGAAAAACAGCTGTAGCAAGTCAAGTAAATCATATTTCGTCGGCTGACAGCCAGAAGTGGCTATGTCCCTGTTAGTCAAAAAGTGACCTACCCGGTAGGCCTACTTTTATTCTAATCCATAAAAGGAAGAGATTACGCACCTATTATATTCTTGTTATGTGCTTTACAAAGTTATGAAGACTAACAGAACCCAAGTCTGGAATTTAATTTGTAATTTCTTCAACCGAGAAGTTAAAAAAGAAACCTAACATCCATTTTTTTTCCCTAAAATATAAATTTTGGACATAGTCACTGCTGGCTGTCAGCAAACGATTTGTTACCCACTGCACAGGAAGGTGACATAAAATCAAGACCTTTGGTAAATTTATGCGTATTTTGTCTGCTTTCTTAGTATTGTATACATCCAAAATGCAGACCAGTACCTTTGGTAAATTTATGCATGTTTTGTCTGCTTTCTTAGTATTGTATACATCCAAAATGAAGACCAGTAAACATGTGGAAATGATGTGCGTCTAAATTTCTCACATTTGCAAAACAAAAAATCCCACAAAGCCAAGATAAACTCACCATAGATCATCATTTTATATTCCTCAACTTTGAAATGTGCAGCAAATGTACGATAAAAAAATAAATCACAGACACTATGTATTCCTACTTTGAAACAATAGCTTAGAGAAAGATTGAAGTTATCTTCTGATGGATTTATAATCTTGATTCCCACATGAATGCAGGCTCACTGATTGTACATTTTCTGACACCCGCCATATATACGTCTGCAGACTTCACTAGATCCTGCTAAACCTGGTCAAAGTAGGCGCTCAAACCACCAAACAGATAAAGTTGAAAGTTAGGCAACACATTCATAAGTCGTCAGTTTTAATTAAGACAGCATTCAATTTCTTGAAGCCATGGTTTATACATTTCAACCACAACTGCCAGCAAACAGTTTTTCGGTGAATTCTCTCTTTTTTTGGTGTAGCCAACAAAATAAAACAGATGACAGCTGATCATGAATGGGTACCGATCTTGAGCGCCGGTGTGAGGTAGATGGGAGAGTGTATGGCATGTGGAGATTTTGGGATGGGGTTGATGTGTGGAAAGGAGAGGGGGGGAGGGGGGGGAAGTTTCCACCTTTTTATTTTATTTCTTGTAAAGGCTTAACATTTGTTGATAGTATATCCACAATAACTACTTAAATCATTGAGCAGGGTCTAAGCTTGTACAAAGAAAAATCAATCTCCGTGTGTAAATCTAAATGTTGCGTATCATAGACATGTCTGATGGGTAATTTCATGAAGCCATCCCATGTGCTGGTTAGCATATCCATGTTGTGTAGTATTGTCACTGTGTTTGTTTTGCCTGCCAAGTGAGGACATTGTGTAGTAAAGCATTTGCTCAATGCACCTGTTCACCTATGTACGTCATCCCATTACAAATTTCAATACCCCTTACCGTTTTAAGGGTTGTAATATAACTGGAGAGAAAATAGAAAACAATTCTTTACTTGTATACACGATATCCTTCTGTTGACAAACATCTTACATTCCATAGGTAATCGAGATCATTTATTGTTTGTTTATTTGTAAATTACCGCATGTGCCATTTGCACTCATCTGAGGGTGATTAAAAAGAAAACAGTGAGATAAAAGTCCTCTGGGCCTAGACAGACCCAAAGAGTCAGAGCTTATCCCGGTTTCTGTAGCGTTAAGCGGAACAGACGATATAAGATCATCCCCGTGACAGGACGTTAGTCAATCACAGGTTTTACTCCCCAGCCCTTGCTGGTACTCATTCACACCTGCGTTGAGTGAAGCCATTGGAATAATCGAATCCTATATCTCTCTGTAATCAGTCTTGACACCCTAACCAGTCAGCCATCGTGTCTCCTATAAAAACACAAAAAAATGAAAAAAAGTCTAACTTAAATTTGTTGCTCCATAACGACTCTACATCTTTCCAACTATGTGCTCTTGGTCATGTCTTACTATGCCCAATCAATTTCAGCATTTTGGACGTTAATCAATTTCAGCATTTTGGGCGTTAACGTAAACCTTCAAATGTATAACTCATTGGACTTTTAGTATGTATTACCCACACCATAATATATCTATTACCGGGGCATGCATAAGGGTTTGTTAACCTGCAAATACAACCATTGGGGAAATCAGTTGACGCCTCAAGCTATAAAAAGTTATACTTAGGTAATCATGAATTGCTATTTATAGCATGGATAGTGTTGATTACAAATCATTTTTAAATTATTCCCATACAAATTTCATGCAAAAAGATAAGTACAAGATATATATTTCAGGCACATCCACTTCCTTTTTGACTACAGAGCTGCCAAAATATTGATTTATCAAAGTTTGAAAGGAAGTAATTTAAAAAAGTAAGGATTTAGAGTAAAAAGTAATAAACAGGGAGCCTGATAATTATTTTTTTTTAATGACAAACGGTTTTCTGTAATACTTGCATGCTTCACATTACTTTCTGCTGTATAGGATGATGAGATTGTCCTTACAAAATTTACCCATTTATGCATTTAAAGGGGTATCGAAAAGTAAATTGTAACTCAGTACAAGCTACAAGTAAAATGAAAAACAATTTTCTTTATGCTTTATTGTACAAACTATGACTGTAAAACTTTGCCAATGCGAATTCACAATCATCAGAATTGTGCAATTTCATTTTACTTACATTATTTGTTTGTATTGGAAACATTTTGTATTATTTGGAAGGAAATTATTTCAATACAAATGACACACCCAGTGATCAACAGGTTGCAATCGAAGAAAGATTATTAATAAGGCTAAAAAAAAGTAAAGCATTTAAATGATTAAGACACAACAACCTTTGAAAGAAAAAAAAAAAAAACACAACTAGAAAATAAAGATACTCCAGTTGCTCCTGGAAAGAAGAAAAAAAAAAATACAGCTAGGAAAGCAGGCATAATAAGGTTGGCCTTGTCATTTGAAGAAATGTTATACATGAAGCGCAGATGCGTTATAGAACTTTGATATTGACATTCTTCTGCAACACACTCTTAACTAATAATTTGAAGATTTTATGAAAGCAACTGCTACCCCCCACCCTCCCCCCTCCTCCCTCTCCCCTAATTTTCAAATCAACCTGTTTTGTCATTCTCTAACATATGTATCAAGTCCAAAGCAGTATTGCAGTTCTTTTCCTTATCATGGAAACCAAAGATCCCTTTCTTTTCTTCTCTTCAGATATTTAATAACTTGTAAGACGTAAGAGTGTTGTTGAATGAATACTGCTAGTGCAACACTCTTGTAACTAACAGTTATCAGAATATGGCACTGGAATTGTGTTCAAACTAATTTAAGTTTGTAATTTATTACCAAAAAACTCTGATAAACGTAATGGGTACGTAACAAAGTTATTTTTGCAAAAAATTTTAGTTATGAGAGTATTGCAGTATGACGTCAATATGAACTCTGATATTAAAAAATCCCTGTAGTTTATAAGTTAATATTTACCATACCCTCATAACTCAAAAGAATAATTTTATCTCAGCCAACGAGAAATCATCTCAAAAGTTATGTGAAATGGCATCGAACTATTATCAGTGGCAAACAGTCATTGCAAAGATAAAGAAAGCATCTGAGGTGATGAGATTGGATGACATCAGCAGCAACAGGCATTAAGTCAGATAAGTCAAACCCAGTAAGTGAAGAGGCCACCAGATTCATAATCAACCGTTAGTGCTGCTGAATCGTAAATACAGAACTAGAAAGAGCGTAGACCAAAATTTTCTTAGAAGAATTCATCAAACGCACGCAGGAGAGGCAGGGTGCTACAAATCACTATAAATAAGGGTGTGTTAGGAGAGACTTTTAATGGAATGAAAATATAGGAGTCCACTTCCCGCAATCATAGTATATACCAAATATATATTTTATTTTTAAAAAGCAGCACTGTATATTATATATAAAATGTCAACTATGTCGAAAAGAAATCTTCTGCGCACTGATTCCAAAAAAAAAGAAGAAAAGGAAAAAGAAAAAGAAAAAGAGAAAAAAATTTGAATTTGAAAGCTGTGTGATAGGCAAGACAATCATGCCCTTATGACTTTTCTACAAGAATTAAGAGCAAAAAAAAAAAAAATCAATATCGTTGTTAGAATTAATTATAAAAGTAAACTGGTGTTGAATTATAATGGATACATTTTTTGCTACCATCTACCACCTACTTTACTATATCTTTGATTATTAAAGCTTTAGAGAAGAAGTATTTGGTTCCTTACCACCCGCACTGGGCAAAAATTTCTTAGATTCAGGCGAGTCGGATTCGTGCACGATAATTCTTTTAGAAAAGTGAACCCTGGGCCTATCTTTGAGGGCCCTCCGGCTAAACTTTGAGAAGCCTCCTCTCCTGCAGCCCAGACAACGCCTAAATCGGGAATTCTTCCAATTCACTCGGCACCGCCTCCAACACGTTGACGCTGGAATAACATCGAAATCAAAATAATGTCAGTCACGTAAGGTGTACGATACGGTTAATAGTAGATAAGACGTCCCTCTCCTAAACAGGTTGACGCTGGAATAACATTGAAATCAAAATCATGTCAGTCACGTCACGTAAGGGTTTAGGGTATGGTTTGAAGTAGATATGACGTCCCTCTCCTAAACCGAATTCATACAGTACAGGGCTTTTGTTTGCTTATTTAAAATTCATCTAGGAAAGCATTTCGTCATAATCATAACATAATTGCCTAAGTCATATTTTTTTCATGTCTTTGAGTTACATCACGTGTAGCCATCAGCACTGATTTCTTTAGTTACTGACCTTGTTTTGAATTGCTTCATGCCTTTCTGGCTCAAAATCTAAAATTTTCCCTTTGGCCCACGTCACGCTTTGACTATCGGTAAATTAAATGAGTTTTTGTTGTTGTTTTTTTCCCCCCCTCAAACTTACCAAAAAGGACTTGGACAATTCATTGGTGGTACAATGACCAAGGGTAACTGACATTTCAGTCATTTTACAGCAAAGAAGAATGTAACTGCCTTGCCCACTTTTAAAACTAGCCGATGTGAAACATTACTATCATTTCTGTGACAGTCTGAACATGGAATGAATATATTCATAACAACTCTTGCAACCTTGTAGAAATGTATAGTAGCAGTAATCAATGACCAGCAGCAGGAATTGAAATTTCTCCAAAAGTCAGTTACGCCAGTTTGTGGTATCATCAACGGATTGTGTTATGACCGTGACGATTTGTGTCATCTGAGGATGACTAAAAAAGAAACAGGAAGTTGAAAATAAAAATGAGAGAAAGAAAAGAAAGAAGCAGGTCTATCCAGAACACCCTCGTTCAGGGCACCATGCAGCGAGAAAAGTTTAAAGCTGTAAAAGAAGGTAGGTACTAAAATCGGACTTTTATCTGCCATCATAAGCAACTAAAAGATAATAAGAGAGGGGAAAATATAAAGAAAAAGAATCCTTTCCTGTGATGTCTCGCTTGTTTGCTTATCAAATCGAACATCCATATATGGCATTTTGAAATCGATGTTTGGAATATACAGCATTGTACGTACGTTTGTACAAGTTGTAGGTTGCTTTTTTAAAATTTATTCCAATAACTTTTGGCTGTCATCTTGGGGTAAATTTAGAAGGGAACAGCTATAGTAAAAAAAAATATACATATATATAAATAGTTAGATAAAAGGAAAAGAAAGGGATAAAAAAGAAACCCTTCAACAACATTCGTTAACTTCCTCTGTTTACTGAAATAAGAGACCACGTATGAAGAAATAGAGACCAGAGCGCCATGCATCTGAAACAAGCAATGTAACAATGGAAACAAAAGATGTAGCAATCTATGATTATACTAAATTGACATAAAAAAAAATTAATATTGAGAATATCAAACAAACAGAGAGAGAAAGAGGAAAAGGAAGACAAAGAAGGAGGGAGAGTGGAAGAGTGTGAAAAAGAGATTGAGAGAAAGACAGTGAGAAAGAGGGAGAGGAAGAGAGGATGAGAGACAAAGGGATAGACAACAGATTGGCGGTTTGTTTGTTTGTTTGTTTGTTTATTTGAAATCTACCCCGTTAACCATTACCGGTCATCTCAGGGTGCCAGATCGACGGAAAATAGACATACAGAGGGATAGATAGTCAGGCAGGGAAAGAACGATAGACATGACAACAAATAAATAAACATTCATGTTAACGTATCAAATGACAAAAATATAAGGTAGGGAGTCTGTCATATACACAGCACATACATAAAATGCTAATTTCATGAACATTGACTAAATCTATCATTTGATGAAAGGTGAAAATGCAAATCATCGTCGATAACACATACTAGCAGAAATAATTATCTCTTTATTTAATGCCACTTTTGCTAGTACGTATTATCAACGACGAAATGTTAGACAACATGTTTGACAAAATAATGTGAAAGTCCACTTCAAGGAGAAAATGTGATTGCTCAATAGGTATGATACAATGAAAATAAATGGAACATTTAAAAAGTGATAAGTGACAATGATGACAATAACAACAGATATTCTGTGAATTGATCAACTCATTCAATCCAACAACAGAATAAATTTGGTAAACGAGCTTTGCAACTGGTGTCACAAACATTGTGAAAAGCGCCAACTCTGATGTATCATCAACGTTGCAACTCCTTCAGGACCCTGTACTACATCACGGACAATACCTTAAACTTTTCCCCATAAAACACTCCAAAGAAAGATACCGATGGCTAAGTGCAAGAACCGAATAACTGCAAAAATCAAATATTTACATACAAGGCATATTCTGAGAAGCATTGACCTATTCCATCATCAGTGTAAATTTCAAGCATGTAGCTCTTTCTATTTTGGAGATTTTGTACTTTTCTCCAATCACATTCGGGGACTGAAAGAAGAGCAGAAAAATTTCAATTTCATTTTTTCTCAAAGCGGCAAAAATGTAGATATCTGGTTCTTGCACTCGGCCATCGATACAAGGAATGGACATACATCTATAAACACAAAAACGATATCAGTGTGAAAATCTAACACGGCAATACAACGAGGGTCACAGGATAACAAAGACCGATAAAAACGAAAAAACCCCAACAAACTCGCCAAAAACAAAAAGAAAGAAAAAGACAACGAAAAACAAAGGAACTCCAAAAGACCATCAAAATAAAACGAAAAGAAACGAACCAATATCTCTACAACATCGAGGATTTCAGGAGAACGAATAACAAAGAACGAGGAAGAGAAGGGAGCGGGGGGTGAAAGAAAAGAAAGCTTTCCGAACCGGCGGCCATGTGAACTGGGCCCCGCGAGGTGAGGAAGACGGGTTTGTCTAGAGTCAGGTCGATCTGCTCGTCGTTGTCCTCGGTTTCGCTGACGTCGGCGTCGCTGCTGTCGCTGGAGAAGATGTTACCCAGCTTGGAAGTCATGCTGGAGATGAAACCCTCTGGCTCTGAATCGGACTCGCCTTGGACACTGCTGTGGCGGCTGGAGTCTGAGCCAAGTAACGAGGATTTGTATACATAGAGTGGATTGTGTAGAGTAATAAATGTCTGAGTTTTGAGTGTTTCTTCTCTAACGCTCATTCTGTTGATCTCAGGGCATTTCAAGCAACATGAAACAAAGTTAAAATATAAACAGCAAAAAGACAAAACAAAACAAAAACAGGACATACAGGCACCTCCAAATAAAAATAGGACATACCTGCCGACTGCTCAGAAAATAAACTGTACACATCGGGAGAACGTTTTTCTTCCCTTCGCTCAATTGACTTGAATTTCATCGATTATCCAACATGAGAGTTAGTTCAATGACTGAGTTTTTTAATGTGTGGGAAACGCTTCTGTGCTAAATGGTACCCTCTGCATATGAGTCAATTTGTATGTGAAAGAAAGAAATAGAAAAAATAATCTGCCAGCAATGCTAATTAATAAATCTAAGTAATAGGCCAAGTGTGATACTAAATCTTCTTTGACTCTGATGTTGAAATTTGTTGCTACGATTAAAAATTAAGATATTCTCAAAGGTTCATAATGGAAAAATAGGTTGCATTCTAAAGAAAAGCACAGAGTTGGAATAAAGGGTTGGGGTGGGGGAAAGGAAAAGAACAAAAAAAAGGAAGACAAAAAACCCAACAGAACGAACGCCAAGTAGAAATCAATATATTAGTTGAAATGGCAACTAACACTTAGGTTACTTGTTTCATCCAACCTTTCCAGTGGAAATGGTGAGGGATGAAATTAGATGTTAGGAGCAGGTAAAACCTGACTGTCTGGTGGGGAAATAGAACATGAAGAAAGACATCATGCTGCTTGTTGATAGATAACGGCAAAGTTAAAAATTGTCAACCCAGGTCAAACATCGTTGTAAAAAGAGAACTTGGCCTAGCTCAAATGGTTGCAATGATGAGTAAATTACCGTTGATGAACAAAGAAAGATTGTCAGCATAATATCTGGATATAGACATGGAATTGGAAGACTTCTGATATACATACATTTCTACCCCACAATAAACCTACAAACCCTCTGGCATTCATTACAATCGACATAGCATTTTTCTGTCTTCTGAAAGAAAAGAAGTTCAATGAATCAATTTAATTTTGTACATATCCACGAAGAAAACATAAAAAAAAGAAGAAAAAAACAAGACCAGAGGATGAGCTGCCAAAAAAAATCAAAATAAAATCAACTCTGCCTTACTCACCATAACTTCGATCCGAACCGTGCCTGAGGCGACGGAGTGATTTGTGACGGATGACGGTCATGTCCATTTCCGTATCCGCATCGTCCGTCTCAGAGCTGCTGGATTTGATCCGGGACCTGTGCATCATCTGCTGCACCTCAGTTTGTAGCTCCTCTGGTATGGTCACGTCATTGTCTTCATACATGCAAATCATGGGGAAGCTTCTCGCCTTGACAACCTTTGTGGAGAGAGCAGAGATGAAGAGCATGGAAGTGAAAAGGAAATATAAGTATCATAGGTTAATATACATTCTCCTACCCTTACAGATATAAATAAGACCAAAAATAATAGAAAAACCAAGAGTGAACATATCATTAAATGGTACTCAATTCTACTGTTTAAACACAGTCATCGTTCAATGAGTAAAGTAAAGTTCTTCTCGGTTTTGATAGACCCAAAGAGCTGAAGCTTATCTCGGTTTCTGTAGCGTTAAGTGGAACAAATGATACAAGATCATACACTGGACAGGATGCCAGTCTATCGTAGGTTTTACTCTCTAGCTGTAGCTATACTCATTTACACCTAAGTCGAGTGAAGCAATTGGAGTAAATTTTCTTGCTCAGGGAAAATAATGCTGGTCGCGGAAGGGATTTGAACCTGGTACCTCTCAGTCAGCAGTCAAATGCCCTAACCGCTCTGCCATCGTGCCTCCAAATATCAAAGCATTCATTTTTTTATATACTGATAATGGATAAAAAGAAAGATTGAGGAGCCCTTCAGCTCTATTCACCTTGACAAAAACTTCCCACGGCCGGTAGAAGCCCTCCTTTTCCATGACCGGCTCCACAAGGGGCTCCCACACATTGACTTTTTCATTAAAGTACATCATTTCTAACAGGAATTCCACCTCTATATGCATCTGTTAGAAAAAAAAAGAAAAAGAAAAAAAAGAGAGTTATAGAATGATAAACGTTATTCAAAAGACATACCACATAATGTTACACATGCCAGAATAATTTGCGTTATTCACTCAACAAAAAATGAGAAATGAACAAATAAAACTACAATATTGTTCAATTTCAAAACAGGTCGTAAAATATCCATTTCTGTGAATCTATTAAAGACAAATATCCTTATCAAAGTCTGCTTTCTTTATTGTAATAGCGCATTGCAGCCCAGATACATCTCAATGAGGAAAATATCATTCCAATGAGCCTATCAACAAGATATAAAAATGCATCGCATAATGTATTGCTATCTAAAATTCCACAAAAGTTTATATTAAATTTGTGCTCACAATGATTGTGATGGGTAGTTCGATACATTTTGTAGTCTTTTCTGTCAAAAAAAGCGCTAGCTGGCATATTGTTCAGGGTTAAAAGTAAAGAGACCATTTATATAGCACCTATAGCCAGTAGTACCTTAGCCTCTAGTCGCTTTACAATCACATTTTACTGGCGGCG
>JAUEKT010294800.1:0-11244 GCA_031762655.1 Doris verrucosa | reverse complement strand
GCCCCATGTGCCGACTTCTCAAGCCTGCGGTATCCTCCCAAAACCAGTTGGATGTTATTGAAACAACATTGATGAGTTATCAAGCGGTGCTGGCTAATTTCAGAGATTCCTTGGGATGAAACCCCCAACCACAATGCCAACACCTACACTAATGGATTGGATTATAAACTCTTTGGACTCCTCAAAGGAAGCATGGCGGCCAAGTGGTTAAGGTGTCGGGACTGCGACCATCGAGTATTTTTCTTGAGCAAGAAAATCTAATCCAATTGTTTCACTCGATTCAGGTGTAAATGAGTACCAGCAAGGGCTGGGGAGTAAAACCTGTGATAGGCTAGCGTCCTGTCCATGAGATGATCTTGTTTGTATCATCCGTTCCGCTTAACGATACGGAAGCGGGGATAAGCTCTAGCTCTTTGGGTCTGTCATCAAGGCCTAGAAGGAACTTTACTTTTTATTATTTATTTTTTTTTACTTCTACTTTTGGACTAGACCAGTTACCTGTTTTAACAACCAAGAGACCATATTGTCATTGTTCTTATTGTCCTCAGCCACACTCTCTGCGGCAGCTGTGCTGGTAGACATCGCTTTTGCTGTTGTTGCTTTGGTCCCTGAGGCGGCACCCCCAATCTGGTCAACCATCTGGTCACATGGCATGCCCCTGTGGAACGGCTGGCCGCAGGAAGTGCACACCGTCGACAGACACACCGGACACACAAACTCAAAACCGGTCATCGAGTCACCACCACCCCTCCTTGTCGCTTCATTACCACCATTATTGTTAGTGGCCGTAGTGGTAGTGGCCATAGTGGTAGTAGTAGAAATATTAGTCACCACGGGGTACACCATTGGGCAGTTGATTCCAGGGCAAAGTCTGAACTTGAAGTCCTCGGAATTCCTCGCAACGTGTGCCTGTAAAACGGATCTGATGAGCGTCCTCTCCGATATCAAACCATTGAACAAAAGAAATTTGATGTCCTTGACGACCAGCTGTCTCTTCCGGCAATCCCGATGGATGCAGACCAGCGGCAAGATTTTGTTCCGCAAATGGATGGACACAACACCCTCCAGGCAAACGTGGCAGTACGCGTGGTTGCATATTTCCAGCCGGTACAGGAGCAAGGGAGATCCGCCGCCATGCCCATCACCCCCTCCCCCTACCCACCCATGGTTGCAGACCGAGCATTTGGTGGAGCGTCCAGTTTCCGGTGTGCGTCCCTCAGACATCATTCCTTGTTGGCGGCATTCTTCCTTCAGCTCTTCCAGACGTTTTCGTGCGGCTTTGACAGCTGCCGCCGACCCCACAACTTGAATGCTTGGCAATTCCGTTGTTGTCAAATGGAATCTGGCTGATTTCAGTTCACACTCCTCTACAAACTGATCAAGGCTCGAATTGTACCTATGCAACACGAATGCGAACAGGTCGAGCTTATTATTATCACTGCATTCTTCGTTTTCAAGAGGAAAAATCCTTTCTTGGGTAAAGCCAGGTGAGAGTTGAGCGTAGGCTTTCACTTCGAAGACTGCTGCCTTAACGCTCTGCCTCATTCCGAAAAGATGAATATTGGCATTTCTGAAATCCGTAAAAGCGAAGCAGTGTGTCTTCCATTGGATGTCCTGAAGAAATTGCTGACCCTTTTGGTTTAAGATGCAATCGCCGTTGTCATGGTAACCAGAGCAGTCCACAACGTCCCCTTCGATGTCCCTTCTCAGGCAGTCTATGGCCGCATAGACTGGCCGTCTGCTTGTTGACTTGACGTCGATGAAGAAATGTTCGGCTACCTGTTTCCATTTGATATTGATGTGCCCAAAGGCTTGTGAGATGCCTTTCACAGTATCTGATAATTGCTTCAGGCACGCCTCTCTGATAACTGTTGGTACCGGCAAGGTGGCGCCGTAATAAGCAGTCATCTCTATCTCACCACCGCTGACCTGGTATCGTTGCTCATTCACTTGGCGGCAAACGGTCCTGCCTCGATCAAGATCCGGGAAGGAGACGAACCAAACATTGCCGCCATGAATCGGAGGCACTCGGATTTGAAATTCCTCCTCTCTGGCATGTCTTTTTAAAACGGATGCCAAGATAAACGTGTCACTCTCCAGGTCATGCACCAATGAAACCGTGAGGTCATCAGGACCGCGACCGGCCGACCTGAGCTCTTTAAAAAGTTTCTCCGAGATTTTGGCGGCTGTGGCTTTTCCAACTCTTAGAATGAGAAGATCCCCCAAAGCCGCTGGACAGGCCTCGATGTGGCATTGGTTGCCGGACAGCGTGACACTACGGCCGAGAAGCAAACGCCGGTCAAAAGGAGAACATCTGATGACGGCGTTGACGCGTTTGTCTGGTCTCTTGGGGCGGTGCCATCGAAGTTTGGCCTCGAAACGATTTGGTTTCAAATGGCTGGTCCCTATCACGTTGGTGAGATATGATTTGTCTCCAATAGAACCTTTCTTAGCTGCAAAGGCTTCCAATGCAGACCCAAATATGATGCTGCCACTCACGTCATCCTCACCACCTTGACTGTGCATGTGGATCTCGCTGATTTGACCAAATTTTTGAAAGTGCGAATAGATCTCGTCAACGCTTACGTTTCCTCGTGACTTTTTCACCAGTATTTGATCACCCAGTGATAGAACAGAAAGGGTTTTAATAAATCCTCCTTTTCCAATCAGTAGTTTTATCAATTCCTTTGCCTCAGAAGCGTTCTTGTATTTTAAGCTCAATTTCATTTCTTCGCCCGTTAAGCGATCCTCGAACGATTCTTTGATCTCATTTAACGTATCTACAATAGTCGGTGCAACGACAGAATTCGAATAGATCTTGATAGCTCTTGCATTCCTGTCTCCCTCCAAAGCAATCGCGGTGGTGACTGAGTCGGTGGACTTCGCATTCAAAAATTGTTCAAGTCGCCACATGTTGCCAAAGTGAGGACCCACGAGATGTTTGAAGACATACATGCCAACCTCGTGTTTAAACACAGAACCTTTTTTCAGATTTGCAAAATCGGCTCTGATCCTTCCCGATCGGATGGTATCTTGCGCCCACTGCTCCTCAACGGCGGCAAAGCATGTGATGCATTCGCTGGAATCTCGCACTAGATGTGTGAAGACAATCCACTTTGGAATCTGTCCCTGCTGTTTCCCCTTCCCCACCGCGAGGCAGTCTGGGTGTAGCCAAGTGCTGTGGTGAGAAGCCAGCGACTTGAACTGTGCCTGCCCACAGTCATCGTCGTCTTCAAGACAGAAACTCACCATCTCAACGTATACATCGAACAAAATCTTTCTGAGAGTATCATCAGTCTTCAGTGTATCGGAAAACTGTGCGTCGACCTCAACGTTCAACTGCGCCTTCAGTATCATCAATATTTGATCAACAGCCCGCATGAAAAAGCCAAGGGTTTGGTAGTTGATGCCATTCTTGAGACACCAGACTTGCCTCTTTGATTTAGACAGGGTATTCCACGTCTTGAAGATGTCTAAGGATGTAACGATGTCTCCATTTAGGAAGTCCTGATTGTGTCTGATTGCAGTGAGGCATTTGTCGCCTCCGTCAGAGATGCTATCGTAGAAGATGTCCACATCTGTGCTGTGATGTACCAGACAGGCTGTGACGACGGCCTCGTACGCCAGGCCTTCTTGCCAGCCCTTGTAGATGACCAGATTACTAGCAACGTCCAACGGAAGCTTTAAAATCCATTTTCCCGTCTCTGTGATCATTCCGTTTTCCACCGCTTTCAAATCTTGGAGCATTTGAGCAGCAGACGTCAAAGCAGACTCTGGAGGAGTCTGTGGAAAAGCAAATGAACTCGGAGAAATGTCCAATTCAGCCAAGATGAGGAATATCTTTGTCAGATTTTCTTGTAGAATTTCTGGTACGTTCATTGCTAGCATGATATTGAAATCTTGCTTTGAATAAAGCCTGTAGCATATTCCCACAGCATTCTGGCCAGCAAGGCTTTTCCTCTTATTTGCAGAGCTTTGGCTTATGACGCGAGTTCCGGAAATCCTGACCTTTCGCCTTGTGTCGTACATCTTGTCTACTTTCACACCACAATCAATGACGAACCTCACATCATCAAAAGCAACGGAGGATTCCACACAATCTGTTGCAAATATGATTTTTCTGACTCCCTCGGGCAGTTTGTGAAATGATTTGTTCCATTCTCCTTGCGACAACTGTTCATGGATGGCAAGGCATTTAAAATCTGCTCTTCCGGCAAACCTGCTTTTAAAGTCTTCGCAACATCTCATTGTTTCTTTTGAAGTTTTTAAGAAAACTAAAATATTTCCAGCTAGATCGCTTGAGTGAATGAGGGCGGCTTGGGACACAGCTTTCGTTTCATAGTTTTCAAAACTGTCTGGCTCGTCTTCATCATAGTGCACATCCACGGGAAACATAGCCCCGGGTACTCGAATCTCATGTATCGTATCGAAATAGCGTGTCAACGCACTGTTCTCCACCTCTGCCGATGAAAGTATAACTCGTAGATCATTTCGCTCGCGCAGACATAATTTGATCACTCCAATCAACAGATCCGTGTACATCGTCCTTTCGTGAGCGTCGTCTATTACGATACAAGAATACTTTCGTAAACTAGAGTCCTCTACCGCGTCCCGCAGAAGGCATTGGTCCGTCGTGACTAAGATCTTGGTCTCCGCCTCGTCCACTTTGCAGCTGGTGCTGGTTTTGTAGCCGACCACGTGACCCGCCTCCTCCTCACTCAAGTCCCTGGCCACTTTTCCCGCCAACCCAACGACGGACCACTCTCTTGGCACAGCGAGGACGGCGATACCGGAATTGCATGCACAAAACCCCGCCTCGTACAAATACTGAATCAGCTGAGTGCTTTTCCCCGAGCCGGGTTCTCCTGAGATGATACAAAGTTGGTCAGACTTCATACGTTGGACAACGGCTTTCCGGCGGGCATAGATTGGATGTGCGGCATCCAGTCTGTTACGCTCTGTTGCAACTGCTTTCAGGAAAGCGTTGATATCCTCTACAGTAACTGAAGAGGAGTTTTCTAAACTTTGAATCAAAATGCTGTAGCGGTCTAAAAATTCTGATCTTTGGTTTTTCACCATCGATATCTTCTCGCGAAGAACTACACTGAAGTCTGAGTTGAGTTTGAGGTGCTTATCATTTTGTCCATTCTCTTGATTATCCGTTAAAAGAATCAGCTCTTGCTCATATCTCGCTATTTGCCCAGAGTGTCTTTTCAAAGTTTCCTTTTTGTCCTTCCGAGCATGGAGTAACGCTTCAGTGATTTGCGTTCGAATCGATGATGACATTCTCATTGCGATTGAGTCGTTCCTTGTTTGGCTTACGTCTTGGTCTGATATTTCTCTACAAGTTGCGTTCATTGGTGTGATACCCTCTACCTTCTGGAGCGCTGCTTTGAATCGTCTAGCATCGGCTTTGCTTTCAGTTTTGATTAAACAGCCAATAAAGTTTTCCTTCACAGAAACAGAGTTTTCCACTATGGAAAACTTTGTAAAAAGACCAGTCATTGACCCTTCAATGAACTTCATAAAGTGGTGGGGACTGCTAAAACTATATTCCAATGAAAGTGTAAGGGTTTGAGGAATAGGCACCGAACCTGTCGGCGTTTTTGTGTTCGTATTGACTGCCTCCTTTTTATGTTTCTTTTCCTTTGATTTCATGATGTATGAACCATCCTCATAGACTTCGTTATTGAATGAGTGATTCCCAACCGCTGTCGTAATGTACTGATAATAATCATATCTTTTTCCCTCTTCAATATTTGATTCAACCTCCGTCATAGTCGTAGAAATCCCAGCGTTAACTGTCAGTTTTAGCAGCGAGACCATGTCCCTTATGCACCTTTTAGCGCGGTCAACGGAACAGGTTGAAACCATCAGCTCGCACAGACTTTCGTTACGCTTGTGAAGCAGGCTGACTGATGTGAATTTGAATTGAATAACACGACACTCAGAGGCCAGCGGCTTTTCTTGTCCTTCTTCTGCCGTGATCGGTTTCTCCGAATTACGAGAATCTGATCCCGCTTCTTGGAACGCTGACACAATCAGCTCCTTTACTTCAACAGCGCTTTCAAGACATCGCTCGATGCGAATGGTCACGTTAATTAGATTCTTTAGTAGCGTAATTGGCTCCGTGTTTTTCTTGTTTTTCAGTTTGGCTTCTGATTTCTTGCCTTTTCCACCTCGAGTACCTCGAGCATGCTTTGCCTTTGACGTTGAGGTTTTGGGTTTTTGTTCTCCCTGGACGGCGGACCCGATGTTGGGAAGGTCTGCCCCTGTTGTGACGTTCTGATTTCCCCACTTACAGGAGTCATCTTGATGTTCGGAGCTGGTGTGATGGGCATGCCACAGCAATTGCTGGTGGTGGTGTTGTTGTTGTTGTTGCTGCCACTGCTGGTGTTGCTCTGGCTGAGCTTGTTGTTGCTGCAGCTGCTGATGCTGTTGATGTTGTAGCAAATGATGATATTGTTTCTGAAGCTGCTGATATTGTTGTTGCTGAAACTGTGGATGCTGTTGTTGTTGCTGCAAATGCTGATATTGTTGTTGCTGAAACTGCTGATCTTGTTGCTGCAACTGCTGATATTGTTGTTGCTGCAGCTGCTGATGATGTTGCTGCAACTGCTGATCTTGATGTTGCAACTGTTGATGTTGCTGCTGGAACTGCTGTTCCTGTTGTTGCTGTTGCTGCTGCTGATGCTGCTGATGCTGCTGTTGACGCAGAAAGTCCTGGTGTTGATGCAGCTGGGGGTGAAAATAAGCGGGGAGCGTGGAGTCCGAAAACCACAATTGATGATTTGCTGGCGGTGTGTATGGTGGAGGGGGATCCAAAGGCCACGGGGGATCACAGCGGGCCGGAGAGTCTCTCAAGGGCTGCTGCTGCTGCTGCTGCCCAAGCCCTGACCCACCAACCTGGCGGTCCCCCAATGGTGCAGACACACCGCCCCCGTCGCTGGGACCTTCCTCTTGGTTTAGAGACGTCATTGCTGCCAATCCAAAAGACAACTGGTGCAGCTGTGGCTGTAGCTGCTGCCAGGACGCTTCTCGTGCAGACGCAGACACACCGCCCCTGCCGCTGGGACCTTCTTGGTTTAGAGATGTCATTGTTGCCGACGCATAGGACACCAACTGGTGCAGCTGTGGCTGCTGTTGCCAGGACGCTTCCCTCTCACTCTCGTCGTGGGTCGCAGATCGACACGGGGGTGACCAGATTTGGTCTGGAGATTGGTGGAGGTGGAAGCAGCTGCTGCAGGGGTCGTAACTCTCGTCGCTTCGGAATTTCAGCGGTGGGAAGTCCTGTGGTGAACGCGACGGAGGAAGAGTAGCGACGGGATCGTTGGCATCGTTGGGATTGCCGGCACAGCCAGATGGCCGTTGAGCCGGTTGGTGCTCATGTGGTGCGGTGGTCCATTTATTACTTTCTTGCTTTTGGCCACCACCCGCACCTCCTACTATCGCCCTTCTTCTCCTTTGACATTCAGACATTATAGTAGCAGTAAAATCCATTGAGGTTTCCCAGATGACTTCATAAGCCAGGCCTTGGAATGGAATCCCCAGGACAAGCGAAGGGTCGGCCGCTCGAAGATAATCCGGAGAAGATGGTCAAAGTCGGTGTCTTATCACTCAACTGGGTGAAAGTGCCGGTTTTCCGGAGGGCTGTGAAACAAACAAACGGAAGGGAAAGTCAATAAAGTACGTATAAAGTCAAATATAAAAAATATTTGAGATAGATTTTCAAGCAGTGTTGCGACTTGCAAGCAATGACGTCACATGGCTCTCAGAGAAAAACATCCTAATACATGATAACTAAAAATAGCACTAGCAACCCATCGCTAAACGTGATTTTAATTTGTGATGGTGTATACCTAGGCACAGTGGCTCAGTGGTTAGAGCGTCGGACTGGTGACCGAGAGGTACCGGGCTCGAATCCCTGCCGCGGCCATCGTGTTTTTTCCTTGAGCAAGAAAATTTACTCCAATTGCTCCACCCCACTCAGGTGTCGATGAATACCGGATATAGGCAGAGAAAGAACTTGTTAGATTGCTAGTATGATACGCCTCACAGGCTGCTCTACTGTATGCTGTAGTTTAGATGGACTTTGGAATGAAATGACCTGCTGGGGGATAAATGATGTACAGTCGGTGAGCCTGCATTCGTGCAGGAATACGTCTTTAACTCCATCTTTATCTTTATCTAAAGGTCGCATTTTGTTTTATTTGCCAAAATAAGGAACAGAAAAACGATTTATTTATAACTGAGCGAGCTTATGAATGAATGAGTGCCCACAAAACGAAATCAACAAAGTGCATGTGCGCCTAACCACTCTCCCATTTTATTATGCACTCCTTGACCCCGGCCACTTGAAATTTGAGTCGCTACACACCTTCAAGTGGACTCGACGGATTTATTTGCACAGGTTGATCCACTGGTTTGTATAAGTAGAAAGAAAGGTGTGTGTGGGAAGTAAATCCGTCGCGTTTACTTGCAGGTGTGTAGCGACTCAATGACCCCACAGGTTCCTAATTCTATTCAATTCAATTCAATTCAATAATTAATACTCCATTGTCCAATAAAATGTCACAACATTTTGTCCACATCAAAAGTATAAAAAATCATATTGAGTAAAAGGACGCAGTGAACTTTCTAAGAATAGTGCACAGTGGAAACAATTTATAACAGGACCGGCTATAACATGGATATTTCAAATCCCGTTTTTTTCCTTCTCTTTATCTTTGTTAAATTAAATCGGCAATAACAGGGTACCAAAAGAGTCATATCGCTTATAACAGTGAAAGACCGCAAAAGATAAAAAAACAACAACAACCCACAACAACAATCTGTTTTTTGCACCACTTAGAGATGCCACTGGACCAACTTCAACAGGCGACTGCGTGTTCAGTCCATGTGTAGTAGTGTGAAGTATAATATGTATGCGGTAATACTAAGAGTAACTGAGAGACAAACAGTGAGGCAAGGGGCTGTAAACAATAATAGGGGAATAATAGACAAAGTTATTGAATAGCCCCGAAAGAACAAAGACAGAAAATATGCATGGAAAAATAGACTGAAAAAAATCTTGGCGCAAGTGGGATCGAACAAAGACGTTAAAAGACTGGCAGCTCTTCGGAGAGTGGACGCACTTTTGAAGAGCCTCTTTGCTTGGCGGTGAAGACTCCTGCGATTCGCTGATATTGTATCGACTTTTGTAAAACTTGAGCCTAAGAACGACGACGATTAAATTGACGGCTTTTACTTTTTACTGAGTATCAAAACGGGGCCGGTAATACGTAGGGGAGACAAAAGAGGACAATGGATTTAGAGACGTTGTTCCCATTCAAACGCAGGCTCACCTGCTGTATATTAATAATTATATTATTGTTATCATTCAGTCTTCAGCAGGACGTTTTATTCAAAGCCTCCCCCGATTCCCCAGGCAGTACGCTTATCGCCGTCGATAACACGGAGTACTAGCGTAAGTGACATTAAATAAAGGTTTGACCATAATGACTACGTAATATAGCCCGCAGAGCTGTCGTGCTAGTTTATGTACAAGTCATAGCGGCAGTGCACAGGAACGGAATCACCAGAACACCAGAATTGGTCGACCGGACTCGGTGAAGTGGGTGGACTCGAGTCCACGAGCGATTCCCGCCCAGGCCCAGGCCGAGCGTACCAGACCAGCGATGACCTTCGGATAGTCACCGACCTACCCTTTTCCATCCAGCGCAGAAAAGTGATTCTGGTGTCAAATTCTTTTTGTAGGCGACTTATCTTATGCTCTAATACACTACACGAATACGCAGACGACAACAGATAACATTATTTTGGATATTTTAACCCTTTGACTTTAAAAGCTCTGAGTTGCCGTCACTGTGCATCACCGTACGCGACGAGCACACCGTAACATACTCTGTATGCGGAGAATTTGACAGTCTTGATACATTTAGAAGTGGATGCGCGGCGGCTGAGTGTTTAGAGGGTCGCACTACTGACTGAGAGGACTCGAATCGCAGCCACGGCTGTCGTATTTTTTTTTTTCCCTAGAGCAAAAAGAAAAAGAAGTGACTCCAATTGCTTCACAACGCTCAGTTGTAGATGAGTACCCAGCTGTAAGTAGAGAAATAGTTTGTCAGATGCGCTTCACGGGCTGGCTCTACTGGATGCTTCCCCCAGGGACTTGAAATGGACTTTGGTTTCCAATCGCCAGCTGGGGGATGCAGCTGTTGAGCCTGCATTCATTGGGGATGCGGACTATAAATCCATCTTTTATATATTATTATTATTTGTGTGTGTGTGTGTGTGTGTGTGTGTGTGTTAGATTCTGAGCGCTAGTATACACATATAGAATTTTAAGCACATCATCTTATTTAGGAGTTTAAGTCTTTGATTGCCTTTGCTGCCTTATATGCTCAAAGGGTCAATGTCAATCTCCTAATAGCAGGTGACGCGTCCCTTCCCCGACACCCTCTCCTCTGCCCCACCCCCTTCCTTTCCACCCCCAAGCGTCCTAATTAGCAAACTAGTTAAGCCCCTGTGCATGAGACATCAGTTTTTGGGAGAGATTAATTCTTATTTCGTACCTTAAGCTGAAGCTTAACCTTGGCAAATCAGAATTAATGATGTTGGGGCGGAGAAGCCAAACAGCCGATTACTACGCTAACCGACAGATAACGACATCCTTGAAGGTCGCAATACCATTAAGTCTAGCAGTGTTGTCAGAACCCTTGATGTCCGTTTTGATGGATCACTGTCGTCGGGCGGTCACGTTAACAAAGGTCGACTGAAATCGGAGATAAGTGCTGAGAGATACTCCACTCCTCGATTTTGGCGAGATCGGGGTCAGGCATCGGGTCAGAATTTCACGCCGTACAACCATGGTCTGTTTCTCTCAACCGATGCATCGCTGTATTGTTTTTATAGTAAATTAATTACGGGGATTGGTCTGAGTGGGTTTCAAACACAGTTTCTCTTTCTTTACCGTCACGTCACACCACATAAACCCATGAAAGATGCTGTTGGAATATTCTAGTCAAGATCGTGATGAAAAAATCCAAACTTCACAGTGATGCAGTGCCTTTAATTGTACTAATTCCGGAAAAGAAATACCGCCCGAACCAGAATTTCTTTTCCTTCAGTCTGAATTCAGAAAGAAAAGTTAATTTGATTAGCATTACTTGGTTTAATTAGAAATAACTTGCCATTGTCACCAGGTGGGTCGAGTTAGATCTAGTTCTTAAGTATTAGTAATTA